>JAIUZE010023724.1:0-15874 GCA_022085475.1 Heliosperma pusillum | reverse complement strand
TCATATGATAGGTTATATGTTAGTTAATTGTATTCATAACATGAAAAGCATATCGTATATGTTAAAGTGTTGTATTTTCCATATACATCTCTTTTATGTTATTCATGTTTAATTAAACTCGACATTTCGTGGCTGGGAGAACTCGGAGTTACTCCCTACTGACTGTGGCTTCCGTGTTTATATTTAATGCGGTTGGCAGGTTTGTAATGCATACTTGGGTACATTGACGAGCTAGAGAGTGAAGTATTACCTTGGACCTATATTCGGTTCTTAGGATTGTATATTATTATACACTCTTTTATTTCAGTATTTATACGGGAAACATGTCTCCCGTTTTAGATATTTATTTTGTATAATATTATTTCCTTTTTGTTATGAACCTTTTTATTTAAGACACCTTTCTTATGTATTCTCATCTTTTTTGTAGTTAATTATTTTTTTTCTTTCCGCAAATTTGAGGGTGTCACAAGAACTATGAGTTCATTCTTGTGTTTGGTAATGATAACTTAGTTGTGTGTTAAATTTACACGTACCCAAGTTTCCAAATCTGTAAGGATCTGATAAAATTCTAGGCTAAGTCTTGTTATATTGAAAGCGAATAAATAAAAGGCATGATTGAAGTGTCAATCATTGAAGATTGTACAAATAGAGTCTTAGTACATGGTGATGAGGAAAAGGTGGCTCATAAGGTTCTAATAGTAGACCCTTTCACCAACATACCTATCACGTAGTCATTGTGATAACAAGTGGGAGCATCTTTTAAGTAAAGAGCCGAACACTAGATAGAGATCTAGTGATGTACGTGGATAAATTCATGTTATTGGGAATAACGATGAATCGAAAGAAAAGGCAATTCATAAAGCTGGAATAAATGGATACATGGTATATCTACTATCCAAACTTTTATTGCATTTAGACAAGATGACCATGAAGTGTCATGGAACTTGTACACTTTAGATTATAAGATATGAAGCAATAACACTGTGTTGATTGTTCATATATGATAATCACATTTATCGTTTGAGTTTCTAAAACTCATTTTTGTGCTTTGTTATATCCAAATAGGCTGTAGTGACAACATTGAACACTATTAAAGTGAATTGGATTAACCTAGCCTTGACCCCTTGTAACACCCGCAAATGTACCCTATTTTTATAGTAAAAATATTATACGGATACTTTTTCAGCGAAATTTAGTTTTAGTTTAGAATTAAATTTCCTGTGTCTAATTTAGAATTTCCGAGTTCGTTTTTGGACTTTACGCGAGATTTCGAGTAAGTTACGTCTTAAGACGTTATGGGCTTTTTCCATGAATTTTTCCACTTACTCCCTCTTATACTCCCTTAACCCTAAACTCCCTCACACTCAACATCTTCTTCTTCCTCACCAAGTAACAACCAAAACCCTAACCTCCATATTTGATCAAGCTTAATATCGACTCTAGACCTTCGTTTCTCGCTCAAATTCACTAAAGTTTGTCTTATTCTTTCCCTCTCATCGTCCTCTATCTTAATTGGTAATAAAATTACCGTCTTTCTCGCTTTTCAATTTATCCGTCTTTCTCAAAGGTGAATTATATTCATCTTTTATTATCTAATTGTAGGTGGTGACCTCCAAGACCTCCACAAGGACTACTATTTGATAGAAGAGGACCTCGACGAGGATTGAAGACGCGAAAAGGTAACGGTTAAGGGTTACTCGATATCATTACGTGTTTTAATGTGTTTTCGATGTTAGTAATCGTATTTAGAATAGGATTAGTAATCATAGGAATTGTGTTGTTGATGATGGTTGTTGTTAGTTGATAATTGATAATGAGAATGGATGATTTGTGATGTTAGATGATGTGGTTGTATAATGAGCCTTAGTGAACAATTGATGTTTTCGTGCATAATGGACCCCAGTCGGACGACCGACAGCCAGTCAGCTGACCGGCTGGGGAGTGGCTGCATATTTATTGGTATTACGTAAAAGTTTGGAACGATATTGGTCTCAGCCGGTCAGCTGACCGGCTGAGACACCCCCTGTGTTTTCTTTCATTTTCTCATATAATTTTGGTCCCAGCCGGGTAGCCGGCAACCGGTCCCTTTGACCGGCTGGGACACACTGCTTTTTCAATTAAGTTTTCATATGATATATGATGCCAGCCGGGTAGCCGCCAGCAGGTCTACCTGACCGGCTGGCACCCTGCTGGAGTTCTTTTCTTATTCTTTCTTAAATCTTAATTTATAATATTTCCGATGGTTCGTTTATCGTATAAATTTACGTAATGACTTTAAATAGTAATGTTTTGAATATATGATATTCCATTCGCTTGTAAGGCATGTTTTGTGACGGTTTTTTATATGTCCCACTTTGAGTCGGATTTACACATGTTACGGTTTGAGCACTATTTGTTATGTGCTTTGTACTCTCATTCCCCTGGCTACCTCCGCGTTCGTAAGGCTGGAATGTCGGAACGAGGAGTGTATCCTTACTGCTTAATTGCATGTGTTAGTGGGCATATGACGACGTTGTTCGGAGGCGAACACTTTGCGTTGATCGACCTGGCCGTCAAATGTTGTATACTTGCGAGGTGATGTCATTGCATGTAGCGTACCGCTTGTTATGATGCTTGTGCTCTTTTCCGCCTCTTTCGTGAAGGTCTACCGAATTTGGGGTAGTCGGCTTCCATGTATGACCGAGTCTTGGATGCGAAATGTCATCGCATGTCGAATCGGAAAATGTCTATTCCGAGAGTCTGGCCAGGTTTAGACTAGGACCGTATTATGATCGTCGTCCTACCGGGAGGAAATTAGTCTACATATACGAAATGTATTGAATCGTGTATGCGTTCAGGGAAATGTCATACCGTGGATGCGATTGTAATCATACTTGCCATGTACACGGTGCTAGTGCGTGTCATTTACCGTGAGAGATATTGTCAACGTATTGTATGTTTGGATGGATGAATATATGATTGGTTATTTGTGATCTTTGGATGACTTGGCATGGTTTGTTTGTCGAGTCTCAATCTTATCAAACTTATGCCGCTAACGGTAAGATGCAAGCCCTAGTGAGAGTGTATGGTTTCCTAAGAGTGTCATCCCCGAGTCTTTCTATAATATGATGGTTACGGATTTGTACTTCATATGCTCTTATCTTTATATATTGAATTGCCTATTTATCCTTCTCGTATTTCACATGTATATATATATATATATATATATATATATATATATATATATATATATATATGCATGCTTCTACTTTTGTATTTCCGTTTATGTACATTTATTGTTATATGGCTGGGAGAACCCGGAGTTACTCCCCACTGACTGTGGCGTTCATGTTTTTCATGGATGCATAGGTTGCTTGATTGGATGGCTTTTTGCTTGTGGTATTTTGGGTTCGGGTGTGAGCTAGCGGGCGTTGGCCTGGATGAATCACCTCTACACGTTGTTTAGCTAGTTTGCTAATAACTTTGATATTGGATAACATTTTGAGAGACTCTCTCTCTTTGTAGTATATTCTATTTTAGTTTGTAATTATTTGACATTCCTCGTATTATATCTTTGCATGTAAAAAGTTTTAAAAACACCGTATTTTCCGCTATATAAATCACATGCTTGTTATGTTTTATTTTCGCATTCGCGAGGGTTGCCACACCCCTAGTTTCTTACATGAGGTGACGTCTCGTAGTGACTTGAGTATGTTGCGATTAATGGCAAGTTCAAGTGCCATAGGGTCATAAGGGATGACTTGTCGATCACATAGACATATTGTATGAGACACTCTGTCGGGCAGTGACCGCTTATAGAGTTCTGGGAATTCATAAAGCCTGGTAGTGGCAAAAGCTACTATAGTATGCTTTTTGAGTCAATTCTTTAGACTAGAGACTATTCGCCCAAGTCGACATAGTTTATGATTGACTTTAATTTTTGCTCCAAGTCATACTGTAAAAAGGGGTGAATGGATAATTATTGGGTCATGAAGAACTGTGAGTCTATGAAGGGAATAATGCGATAGGAATCGTCCAACCCCTTGTCAGGGTTATCCAATATCTCAAGGCCACTCGAGGAGTAGTTAACTGGAAATGCGTGGCCACGCTCGGAAGGTATCTACGGTAGATAATTTTGGTCAGTCAGTTACTCTGCAGATCGAGGAAACCACTCAAGATATGATCAAATGCAAGTACGACCTGCAAGACACCTTGCATTGAGTGGGAGATGTTAATAGGACAAGAGAATTGGGGACGCTCACTTGTTTCGAACAAGTGGGAGATTGTTGGAGTAAGTGTCCTCAACAATAGTGCGATCACTTAATTAAATCTCAATAACAAGAATACAAAGGGATGATTAACTTTATAGTCAACTGATCCACATTAATCGGTACTGATTGGCTTACTAGAGTTTGATGTTACTGTCGTATGACGATGGTGATCAGTTGATCCCTTGAGGTCACACCGAAAGGACGATTCCCTAATCAAGAATATTAATTAATTGTATAATGATACAGATTAATTAATCCCTTAAATTGAACAAGTTTGTATAATTAATGAGAATTATATCTTATTGGAATATGATTAAAAAAGATTCAATTTAGAAATTTAATTGTTATATTACTAAGAATGCTTAATGTTTATAAAACATTTGAGATAAGCATGATTGGTTGATTATGATTATAATTGGTTGTAGATCATATTAACCAAATATGAGATGACCCATTATATATATATATGTGATTATAAATTATTACTTAAAATGTTAAGTTTAATTTATTTGTTATGAAATTGTATTTAAATTAGTTAAATGCACATTTATAAGATATGATCATGTCACATATGTGACAAATGACAATATCAAAAATTATAAAATGGACACCACATTATGTGGATGCACCGGTTTTGCAAGGTGTAGGGTGGAGTTTATGTTTTGATTAATTGTTCTAATTAAAGCATAAACATCATGATCACTACCCTAAGACCTATAGCCACCCTAATATCTTGATTAGGCAAAAGGCAAAAGCAATCACCTCTTCTTATAAATGCACTAGTTCTCATTATATCAATACATCTCACTAGAATCATAATATATTTAGAAACTTATGAAGTTTCATAGAAGTATTGTTCTAGTACTAACACTACATTACTAAGTGTAGTAATAAGAGTGTTTGTATTCATTTTTAGGGGCTACTATTGTATTACACTAGCATTGTAATATTATAGTGAGTTAGGATAGTCTAGGTGCAACTAATTGAAGTGTTCCTATACGTGGAACTAGAAAGTTCATCCCTCTATCTGTAAGCTCAAGAACAAGGGTAAGAAGGAGTCTTACTCTTGTGCCTTTACTCGTCCAAAAATCAACGTGAGGAATAAATTTTCTACTCAAACTTTGTTTTAATTTGTTTGCATGCACTAGATCATGAAAACTAATTATAGAGTTAACTATTTAATCAAAAGAAGTGTCTTATGAGTAGGTATATGAACCTAACAAATACTCGATTCTAACTTACGTTAATAAGAAAGTGTTTTTGATTGTTCTTGGTGTTCCCACAGTTGAACACATAAGAAACAAATGTAGCACTATTATTCAATAACGTATTCTCATAGTAACGTGAAAGAATAGGGTACGGCTTTTTGGAAACAATGTTTTGCAGAATAAAGATTTTGAAATATTTATCACAATGCAAAATATAAATTTTACCATAAAAAGCTTAGATTTAAATGCATGGGAATCATAGGTATTTATAGTAGAGAGGAAAACTAGGTTTTAATTAAAAACCCTAGTGTTAGCCGTGACCTCCCTTGGATAAGAAGTATTAGGTTAAATTTAAAATCCTAGTAAACCATGTGCCTCCCTTGTGTAACAATAAAGATTTTAGGTTTACATCTTACTTAAACCCTAATTGAACCTAAGGGAATCACGGGTAGCACGACACATAAGCCTTACTTGCGTGAAACCCTACTCCATTGTTGGGCTTAGTAAGATAGATTAGGGTTTAGGTTTGAACATGTATGAAACCCTAGGTAGCATGACAACTCATAAGTTGTTTTACTCATCAATAGAGAAATCATAATAATATTCAAACTATTTAAATTTAAACCTTAAGCTACTATAAATACTTTTTGTTAAAAACATTATTTAAAACTATATTCAAAAACCTTTTTGAAAATATAAAACAACCGCCCTATATTCGCAGCTCCAAAGTTATAGTAAGATCACCTATAACTTTGAGCCTGGTAAGTAAAGTTATAGTCAAAACAACTATAACTCTACTTCCCAAAATTACTATTTAAATTAACATTATTGGACGACGACCTATACTACAAAATCATCTTGGAGATCTTCAGTATGTTGATCATGACTTTATTTAATTCACGAGCTCTTCATCTTGAGCTCCACAAGCTTCTTTAAGACTTCGTCTTTGATCTTGAGCTTGATAGTCACCAAATTTATAGTCGAAACACCTATAACTTTGTTTCAGCATTTCCAAAGTTATAGTACAATGACCTATAACTTTACTTCATCATTGTTTCACAAATCATCAAGGTTATAGCTAAACTAGCTATGACTATAAGTAAGAAACCATGCTTAATCTATCAAGACTTAAACAAACGATTACAAGCACACACATATATAAAATATAAACATTCATGTCATTATCAAAAAAAAATCATATAACTATTTGGTTCAACAAATTCCGCCTTTTTGATGACGAAAAGCCTCTTAATGATTTGTGATTAAGGTAAGTTCCCCCTTAACATAATACTATAAAAGTCATAGTAGGGTGAAATGCAAGATCAAGATATTCAATGGCAAAGTATAAGCACCTAAGGACCTTAAGAGATTAAGGAGCCGTTTGGTATGGGGTTTTCAGGAAAGGGAAAGGGTATCCCCATTCCCTTTCCTGGTTCACCCTACCACCCCCACCCCCCAAGGGTATACTATTCCCTTTCCTGGTTCACCCTACCACCCTATCCTAAACACTAGTACCCACAACTACAACCCCTTCATCACCATACCAACCTAAGTCCACTACTATTTCTCGATTAATAATTTTAGTACCTACTCCGGATTAAAAAATTATCAACCCACTCATACAACTAACTCTAGTTGTAACTCAAGTTATTTACCGTTAAATACTCGATTCAAAGTTGAGTATCGCTAAATACTCGATTCTAACTTACGTTAATAAGAAAGTGTTTTTGATTGTTCTTGGTGTTTATACAGTTGAACGCATAAGAAACAAATCTAGCATTATTATCCAATAACCTATTCTCAAAGTAACATGCAAGAATAGGGTAAGAATTTTCGAAAACAATGTTTTGCAAAATAAGGATTTTGAAATATTTATCACAATGCAAAATATAAAATCAACTATTAAAAGCTTAGTTTTAAATGCATGGGAAGCATAAGTATTTATAATAGAGAGGCAATTTAGGTTTTAATTAAAAACCCTAGTGTTAGCCGTGGCCTCCCTTGGATCACAAGAAAGTTATTAGGTTAAATTTAAAACCCTAGTAAACCATGTGCCTCCCTTGTGTAACAAGAAAGATATTAGGTTTCCATCTTACTTAAACCCTAATTGAACCTAAGGCAATCACGGGTAGCACGTCACATAAGCCTTACTTGCGTGAAATCCTAGTCCATTGTTGGGCTTAGTAAGATGGATTAGGTTTTGAGGTTTGAACATGTATGGAACCCTAGATAGCATCACATTTCATAAGTTGTTTAACTCATCAATAGAGAAATCATAATAATATTCAAACTAAATAAATTTAAATCTTAAACTACTATAAATAGTTTTTGTTAAAAACATTATTTAAAACTATATTCAAAAACCTTTTTGAAAATATAAAATAGGCGCCCTATATTCGCAGCTCCAAAGTTATAGTAAGATCACATATAACGTTGAGTTTGGTAAGTAAGGTTATACTCAAAACGAATATTTTTTACGGATATATTTTACCAAAAAGGATAAGTTTTACCAAAAAGGATATAGAAATATTAAAATATGGATATATTTTACCAAAAAGGATAAGTTTTGAAATATTAAAATATCCAGAATAATCTCGAGCGTTCAGGCACGGTTTTAAAAGACGGTTTATAGAAAATGAAGCGGTTTTGACCCGGACTCCAAAATGACTCTAATGACTGTCAAAACGACCGTATCGGCACGTAGATGATGACAGAGAGGTGGACACAAGTATTTGAGCTATCGTTTGACGTCAAACTTATGAACTGTCATATAACATTTCGTTGTAACAAACCTGCGGCCCAATCATCACTGGGTGGTTGGCGGAAGGTGCAGATTCGAGGTATCTACACTTTCTTTTAGAGCTTGAAAACGCTTGAAATGTGCTTGAAAAATGCTTGAAATGACTTCGGTTTTGCAGGTGATATTCCTTCTACGTCGGGGGAAACCCCTATGGATGTAGACCTTGAGCCTTCTTCTTCCCGTGTGGGAGAAGAGATACCGACTGTTGTGTTTGAGGAGGCCGAGGAGGTCAGGAGGAGGGCCAACGTGGGACAAGGTGGACGCCAGCTGGTGGGTGCACCTGAGTGGGCCGAGAAATGGGATGGTAGACATCTCATTTGGGCGGCGAAGAACCACTTGTCTTACCGTACGGCGCGGAGCATGGTAAGTTACTGCTCGACATTCTTTGTATCCGTTTGTCATTTCATTTCTTATTTATTAGTGATGATTTTTATTTGAATTGATAGGATGTTGGGAACATGAGGTCGTTGTCTGGCTATACGACCATGATGGAGGCTTACGAGAGGCTGGTGGAGGAGGAGGGAGCTCTCGTCAAGGCAGGAACCTTTGGAGGCTTGGTCAACGCATGAAGGGCGATCAAGGCAAGGAAGATTTGGGCTAACCTTAGCCTGATTCGGGCCTTTCTTGATCGGTATTGGGATACAACCTCGACCTTTCCTATGCCATTGATGGTTATGAGGGTTGACTCGGAGAAGGCAAGGCGTTTGATAGGCTGGAACCTGCCGATTGGGGCAGCTACCATTCCCGACCTGGTTCTGAGCACTTATGTCAGGGATATATTTGCAGGTAGGACTCCGGGGAGAGTGAGAATAGGCGAAGAGATGATACCTCCTCCTCCTCCTCCTTGTACAACTGAGCAGATGGCTCGACTTTGGCTGTGGTGGTTCGTGTCTTCGATTTATTTCGGAAACAAGGGGGAGAGGCTGTCGACAAAGTTTCTGTCCTTTTTGTCTGACTTGAGTAGCCTACGTTGGTGGGATTGGGTTACTCTTGGCTTTGCGGTCCTCACCCGCTACATAAGGGCCATGGTTAGACCAAAGCTGATGGAGAAGAGGACTTCTCCTGCTACTGTTTGTCCTGGGCTCTTGCTGGAGGTGTGAACCTTTCTTTTTGTATGAGTTGAGTAACTTATCTTGAATTTGATCAAAAGATCAGTATTTGTTGTTAAACGATTATTGTTTTGTTTGCAGGCGTGGTGTACTCCTACTTTCCGGGCTTCGCGCCCAAGAGGACGGAACCGGAGTTGAGGGCGTACCCCATGGTGATGGACTGGGTGATGTGTCGTAGGAAGAGCTAGCGTTGTTCTTACGACATATGTCGGAGGGGCGTGAATGCTCTGCAGTTGGATCACGTAAGTACCTTGGTTTCTCCTTTTGTGTCTTTTATTTGGAAACAATCACTGGAATGACCCTTGTTTCTTCATTTTAGTGGGTTCCCAGGCCTTGAGGGGACTACCAGGATGCTCTAGCTTTCATGGTCGAGACCTTGCGCCCTAGGAGCTTGAGTCGGTTGTTGTTGAGGACGCCCATGGGATCTCTGTGGTACTTGGGCGAGCGTTTGACTCGACATTGCTCTCGTGACTCCTTCACGGTCCCCTTCGATCCTCCAGGGTCGATGTTAAGGGAGCCTTCTGACGCTGAGAGAAAGGCTAACTAGGGCGGTACGAGGTGGGGATGCCTTCCTGCTTCCTTGTGAGGAGTACTCTGGTTTTGTCCACTAGAGACTGACGTACTGGCCGATAGTGGTAAGCA
Source organism: Heliosperma pusillum (assembly GCA_022085475.1). Lineage (NCBI taxonomy): Eukaryota > Viridiplantae > Streptophyta > Magnoliopsida > Caryophyllales > Caryophyllaceae > Heliosperma > Heliosperma pusillum. The sequence continues at coordinate 5,865 of JAIUZE010023724.1, read as the reverse complement.
TTGCTTGTTTCTTGTTTTCTTGGAATTGATTTGAGAAAATGACCAAGGATTGTAAATTTAAAGAGCCATTTGACTTTTGTAGGAGATCGAGGTGGCAGGCCTCAAGCCCCTAGCTTACCCCGAGTTGCTGAAGTACACTATTGCGGCTGGTTTCATGACGACTTCGGAGCTCCGTGATTTTAGCGAGACGGTGACCGACGCTGTCTTGGAGGAGTGGCAACATCTAGTGAAGAGGGTAAGCTCCTCTAATTTTGATTATCTTCCTTTTATATTCTTTTGCATAAGAATGCTTTTGACCTTTATTTTTATTTGAATGCAGGTGGCACCGTCTAAGCATTTAGCGTTGTGGAGGGTGGCCAGCTGGCTCCGGGCCACGGCCATCGAGGCGCTCTCAGGTGGCCGGGATCGACAAGTATGAACCTCTCTTTCCCTTTTTTCATTTTATTGTATCTTCTTGTATGTTGAAGTGAAAAAATTGAAATGAGACATTTCTTCACAAGGAGACTTGGAGCGGGAGCTAGGGGAGTTCCAGGAGGAGACGGCTCCTCTACTGAGGGAGTTGGAGGCTAGAGATGCTGAGATAGCTGCTCTCGAGGTGACCGTAGCCATGCTGAGTGGTGATGAGGATTAGGAAATATAAGTATATAAAGAAATTGTAAAAATGTCTAGAAATGATTCCCTAAAAGAATGAAATGAAAGAAAATGAATAAGTGTGCTTGTTGCGCGGCAACGTCGATTTCCGTCTCGAAAAGCGAATCCAACAAGGATTAGGAATTCCAACATGATGGAAATTCGGTATTTGACCAGATCTACATCCTATAGGAATAGGAAATTATAGTCGGGCGTAACTTAGGAAAGATCCAAAGCTGGAAGTCAAGACACAGAACCCGGGAAAGAGGCCCAATAACAAGAGCTGCGACTCTTCGAAAGAGCGCAGCACCTGCTGCGTCAGTTCCTGGGTGAGTCCGTCTTTGATTGGAATTGGGAAAGAGCAAATAGTATATATAGATGCGTCGGGGAAGCTATTATTCATATTATTCTTCAGTCTATCATACGTCTATCACACAAAATCTCTCTAAACACAAAAAAAAAAAATCACAATCATGAATGTCTTTGAAAACCGTTTTAAAGAGTGGACGAATGAGTTCACAAATGTTGAGAACCATGACATGGGTGCTTTCAATCTAGGATCGATTTTGAGCCCAAAATTGGTAAAGGACATGTTGATAAAGAGATGAGAGGGGACCCTCTCTTCTTGAACTTGGTGGAACAAATGGAGCTGCGCAAAAGCCTAGCATGCCTTTGTCTTGGAGAGATCATTCTTGGACTGGATAATAGAAAGGCGAATCGATAATTTCCATATCTAGGAAGTTCCATCATCTTGCACGTAAGTATTTTTCCTTTTATTTTTCGTCTCTTTTTTTTCTTATCTTTTTTTTGTCTTTTTTTTTTTTTTTTTTTTTTTTTTTTTTTTTTTTTTTTTTTTTTTTTTTTTTTTTTTTTTTTTTTTTTTTTTTGAGTTGTTCTTTTTCCTTTGCTGCAGATATGGCTGATGGAAAGGCTGCGGTTGATCGAGCCCCCATTTAATGTACAAGGATATCGTGCTCGATCGATTACTATGAGAACTAGGCTCTACATGGTAGACTTCACTCGGATATACAGCTATTGGGAAAATAACTTGAAGAGTGAAGGTGCTCCCTTGATTCGATGGATCGTGCCATGGTGGCATCTCAGGTCAGTCACTGGGGTATCATCTTTGGATTCAACCCGGTCAGTTCGCATTCTTGGCTTGGAATTCATGGTATGTATATTTCCGGAGAGACTGTTGAGGCAAGTGGGCCTTAAATAGAATATTCCGAGGGTTGATACGGTTCCCCATATTGCCTTGGCTTATACTGCAGAGTTTTTTCGGGAATGTGTGATACACGGGTTCGCGATCCTTTCCAAGGCCGTGGCGCGCGTGGAACCATGGACGGTGAAACGAGGGACAAGCGTAGAAATACGCATTTGTGGAATCGCCACCAAGTTTTTGGGAAGTTGAAACCGTTCGAATACTTCATGCCATGTCAAGACACAAAGTGATGACATGAAAACTAAGAACTCGTTACCCTTAGCATTCTATATCTAGAATGACTCTCGTGGATGCCAATGAACACAGATGTTCACAGAGATCTGGAGTAATGTGGGAAATCGGTATTACCACAATACAATTATTATAGGATTATAACGAAAAAGGAATAACTTGATTATACTGAAGTTACACTGTCAAGATAGGGAATAGGATGAGAGAGAAAGTTAGAGAGAAGGAAAGCTCTACTTTTTTCTAGGTTTTTGTGCTTCTTTTGCAATGGCAAAGAAGAAAGTTACTAATCATCCTAATTCAAGTATACAAAACAATCAAAATAATAATAATAGTCCATCAAGTAGTAATAATAATAGTAATAATAATCAAAATCACATTAATAATAATAATAATAATAATAATAATAATAGTATTAATTGTCATAGAATAAATGAGATGAATCTTTCAAACAGATCCAAGGGTACTGTTCATGTGGAAACTCTAACTGAAGAAATTGCAAATGCTAGGCGGGAAGTTGTTAATTTGTTCCACAGTGGTGAGAATGATGTTAATCCAGTGGATAGTGATTTGTCTGGGTGGAATGTCGTTCAATCCAGGAAGAAGAATATACCTTCGTCCTCTAGGTTGGCTCCTATTGCTGAAGTTGAAGTAAATTCTGGGGAAAAGAGGAACATGGGTCTGAAGTTAACTATTGAAGATGTTGAATCAGAAATTGATTATTGGAAATGGTCATTATATGGATATGTGATGGGGGCTAATCCTCCACGAAATGTTCTTGAAGGGTTTCTGCGAAGGATATGGAAAGGGTATGAAATTTCTTCCATTTCTTTCCTTCCAAATGGCTTATTTGTTGTTCGAATAGGGCAACCTGAGCATCATAAGCTTATCCTGGAAAATGGTATGTTTGTGTTTGATGGTAAGCCTATTGTTTTGAATGCGTGGTCGCCTGATATTAAGATTTCTAAAGTCTCTGTTAAAAAGGTTCCCATCTGGGTCAAATTAACAGGATTGGATCTGAAGTTTTGGGGGGCTAAGTGTTTGGAGAAATTGGCAGGATTGATAGGTCGATTTATTCGTATTGATGATGCTACTCTTGAGAAGAAACTTCTGGGTTTTGCAAGGGTCATGGTTGAAGTGGAGATTGATCAAGGGTTCCCTAATTCTATTAGCTTTGAGGATGAAAAGGGGTGTGAAGTTGTAGTGGAGGTGGAGTATGATTGGCTGCCTGTTACATGTCAAAAATGTAAAGGTATTGGTCATAAGGCTGAAGTATGTAGGCGTAAGGTTTTTGGTGTGAAACCTGTTCCTCAGGTACCTCAAAGAGTTTGGAAACCAAGGGTGATGCCAGTTGTGGAAGTAGACCCTAAGGAATTTCCCCCTTTAACAAAAGTTTCTACTGTCAATCCTTCTTTGGTTACCCCTATTAATACTCCTGTTTCTGTGCCTGTTGGCTCTGTTTTCACTCCGGCTAGAGTGATTACCAGATTGACAAGGCATGAAACTAGGACTATTGGAGGGAGTGAGGATGTTTTTGCAGTTAATTTTAATGATGAATTAAATCAAGCTATCTCACAGTCTGAAATGGTTGATAAAGGAGGGGGTATGGAACCCTGCCTTGATCATGCTTAAGTTTGGTATGTGGAATGTTAGGGGGTTAAATAGTGATACAAAACAGGCTGATGTGAAGTGGTTTTTGCATCAGCATGATGTTGATCTATTTGGGCTCCTAGAGACTAAGGTTAAGCCTTTGTCTCTAAATAAAGTAGCTGCTAATATGGGTGCTGGTTGGGAGATTGCTACTAATACTAGTTGTCATCTTGGAGGTAGAGTTTGGATTTTGTGGAAGTCTTCTAGGGCTGATGTTGAAGTCATTAGTATGAGTGACCAGTTTATTCATACTAAGGTGAAAGATAAAATTGTAGGTAGTGTGTTCTTTGCTACTTTTGTGTATGCTTTCAATAAGATTGAAGAAAGAGTGCCTTTGTGGATTGATTTGTTGGCCCTTGTTGTTCCTGATGCTTGGGTGTTGATGGGTGATTTTAATAATGTGTTATACATGAATGAGAGAATTGGAAAACCTGTTAAGCAGGAGGAAATTAGGCCCTTTCAAAGGGTGGTGAATTTATGTGATCTTTATGATTTGAAATCGACTGGTTCTTTTTTCACTTGGAATAATAAGCATCCTAGTGAAACTAGAATTTTCAGTCGTATTGATAGGGTGATGGTGAATGGGGATTGGCTGAATAAATGGTCTGACTGGTTTGCACACTACTATCCTGAAGGTGCCTTTGATCATTGTCCCTGTATTGTTTCTTGTGGTGGCAATATAAGGGAGAAAAAGAAGCCTTTTAAGTTCTTCAATATGTGGACTAAGGTAGCTAATTTTTGCTTTTTGGTTGAGTTGGAGTGGAGGAATATGGTTGTGGGCACTAAGAGCTTTCAATTGATCACTAAACTGAAGAGGCTAAAGCCTGTTTTAAAGCAGTTGAATAAGGCAGTGTTTTCTGATGTTGAAAGGACTGCTGATGTTGCTTATCGCTTGTTATTAGAGAGTCAGATGGCCTTACAACTTGATCCTACCAATGTTGGTTTGATGGATAAAGAATTTCAGTTGAGGAGTTCCTATACTATGCTGGCAGAGGCTAGGTGTGACAACCCTCGCGAATGCGGAAAGATAAAACATACAAGCATGTGAATTATATAGCGGAAATATGAAGTTTTAAAAACTTTTATACATGCAAGGAAAGAATACGAGGAGTGTCATATATTACAAACTAGAGTACGAATTATACCACACCAAGAGACGAAGTCTCTCCAAAAGGGTAACAAGTAAAAGTGATCTTACAAAATAGATGGGGTATTTTCGAAATAGATGGGGTATTTTCGAAATAGATGGGGTATTTTCAAAATAGATGGGGTATTTTCGAAATAGAATTAGCAACTAGCTAAACAACGTCTAGAGGTGTTTCATCCAGGGACAACGCCCGCTAGCTCACACCCGAACCCAAAATAGAATAAGCAAAAAGCCATCCATGCAAGCAACCTGTTCATTCATGAAAAACATGAACGCCACAATCAGTGGGGAGTAACTCCGGGTTCTCCCAGCTATATCACATTAAACGTACATATAAGGAAATACGAAAGTAAAGCATGCATATATATATACATGTGAGTTGCGATAAGAATAAATAGGCAATCCGAGATATAAAGACAAGATCATATAGAAATCAAATCCGTAACCATCATGTTATTCCAAGACTCGGGATAGACACTCGTAGGCAATCGAATACGCTCACTAGGGCTTGCATCTCACCGTTAGCGGTATAAGATTGATAAGATTGAGACTCGACAGACAAACCAGTCAAGTCATGCGATGATCACGATAAATACAACATATTAATCATCCATTCACGAGAACCAAGACATTGACGGTGTCCAATCGTGCAATGACCATGAACAATATAATGAAATCACGCATTCAAAGACGACACAAGACGACAACTCTCACGGTAAATGAAACGCACTAGCATCGTGTACATGGCAAGTATGATTAAAGGCATCCACGGGATCACATTTCCCTGAACTCATACGCGATGCTTACATTTCGCCTATGTAGCCTATTTTCCTCCTGGTAGCACGACGATAATAATACGGTCCTAGTCTAAACCTGGCCAGGATCTCGGAATAAACGTGTTCCGATTCGACATGCGATAACCGTTTCGCATCCAAGACTCGGTCTTACAATATATATGCCGAGTACCCCAAATTCGGTAGATCAATTC
>JAIUZE010023723.1:17841-34417 GCA_022085475.1 Heliosperma pusillum | reverse complement strand
GCATCTACTGGGTCATGGTGATTTGCATTATACAGTGTAAGTTGGGTCAACAGGAATTGTCCACCCACGTTGGGTATTAACATCTTCGGGCCACTCGAGGAGTAGTAACTGGAAATGCGTGGCCACGCTCGGAAGAGATCTCTGGTAGATTTTCCGGTCAGACAGTTACTCTCCCAGATCGAGAAACCCACTCTATTTATAACTTCAATTGCAAGTGCGACCTGTAAGACACCTTGCAATGAGTGGGCGGATGTGACGCAAAAGAGACAAGAGAATCGGTAGCACACAACTTGTCGAGACAAGTGGGAGATATTGTAGGAGGAGGAGTCCTCCGCAATAGTGTTGCTACATGCACAACTTGTATCGGACAAGTGGGAGATTGTTGGAGTAAGTGTCCACCACAATAGTGCATTTATATAATAAATCTCATTTGGAATATACGTGGCATGATTAGTATATTTTGATACTCCATGTCAGTTGATTAACGTAAATCAATAACGGTTGGCTGACTAGAGTTTGACGTTATTGTCGTATGACGGCGGTGATCAACTGATCCCTTTCGGTCACACCTAAAGGATGAAATCCAAATAGTAACTAATTATTTGTATACGATACAGTTAATTAGTACATTACATATATTCGATATGTACGAGAGTTAATTGTTAGAAATTGAGTTAAGAACTCAAATTCGATTAAGTTTATTTTTCAATTATGCGATAATTGACTAATAAATTTATATCTTATTTTAATACGATTAAATAAGATTTAACTTAGTAATTAATCGTTAAATTACTAAATTAGTTGAGGTTTTGAGATAGAGGTAATTAGTTAATTATATTTACAAAGAGTTGTAAAATAAATTAACTAAGCATTGTGGGACCCATTATATATTGATATAATGGTAAAATATTACTTAAAATGTTAAGTACATATTATTCATTTATTTGTGTCATATAATTGTTATATGATCAAATTAACACTTAATTATACAAGATAATTAAGCATATGATTAATAAGTATTTGTGGGACAAATATCAAAAATCAAAATGGACCAAAATAAGGCTCACATGGCCGGTTGGTATGTAGTGGATAGTGATGATGGTTGCTCTTATTCATACTCACAAGCAACATGTGCTTATGACATGAATAGTAAACCTAAAATCATTTTATTCACTACAACACATTACCACTTTGCATGACAATAAAATAAGGAAGAAAATCACCTCTTTTGGTGAGTAGGATGACCGGCCAAAGTGACTCAAATAGAGCACTTTGGTTGTTCATTACTTCACTTCTTGTTTTTTTTTTCATTTGTTTTTGAAACATCTCTCTAATATACTCAACTTCTCTCTAAACTCTCATATATACTAATATTCTCTACATATTACTAGTGTAGTAATACAATAATATTAGTAGTATTTATCTTACTTATTATCTAGTTAATAATAAGGTAAGATTATTTGGGTATAATCTTGGGTGCAACAAGAAGGAGACCTTCTACTTTGGAGGTTATTTTTGGAGGATCATCCACTTAATTTCATGCTCAAGAACAATAAGAAGGAGTTCTTATTGTGCCCATATTGAACCAAAAAAATCCCAATGTAAGGATGTTTTGGTCTTATCTTTTCTTTTATGCTTTTATATTTGCATGCATGATAACTAGATCCTAAATCATTAACTTAATGTAATTTAATGAATTAATTAGAGGAGTCTAATTAAAGGTCTAGGACTTTTATAAACACCTCAAATTACGCTCATCCAGAGCATCTCTACATAGGACATGGGCAATCTTGGTAACAATCCCCCCTAAATGGATTCCGGTCGGGCTAAATGGGTTATTGGCAATTTTCTGGAATTGGATAACGACATGGTGACCAATGTTGACTCCAAATTTATTTGGCTTTTGGAACAAGTAAGCCGCCAAAATCGAAAGCTCATCGGCCCTAAAATTATGACACTCCTCTCTCCCAAACAACGTCCAACCCATAAACCTATGCCAAAACCTAATAGGGGCATTGTGGCAAGCATTTGCCGGCCTCTTAGTTCCCTTCGCAAATTCCATTCCCGAGATAGCAGTCCAAACGTCATTCACATTAAAGTTTTCGGGGACCTTGTATGACTTATGAAATTTGACCCCTAAAACCTTACAAAATTTCTCAAGGGGAATGTTAAAGGCAATATTCAAGAGGCGGAAAGATACCATTTTGACCATACCCGTATTCCTATCCTTCTCATGACTAAACGAACTCAAAAACTCCCAAGTAAGACGGGGGTAAGTACGGAAGTGCTGACCGTAGAGTTCCCCCATCCCCAACCCTTTGAAAAGCTCAAGAGTGACCGTATCAAGGCCGAGGTTTCGCATAGTATTCCGACAAATAAAACGGGAGTGGGGAAGAGGTCTGCGCTTTAAACATTGAAATTTACCTCTTGCGATTTCGCTGACGAAGACGATATCGGGAAAATCGTCATCCGGACCCATACCCGCCGTAACTTGCTGAAGTCTAGCTTCTAACTCGGCCTCAAGTTGAGCCCTTGTTCTTTTCCGAGGTGGTTGTTGAGCCATGGTGATTTTCGTATTAGTCAATTGAAAGAGGGAAAAATTGGGGGAAAATGAAGTTTTTGAGTTTTGGGATGAATTTGGGTGATGTAGTGGGTTAATTAGTGGGTTGAATGTGGGATTGGTTGAGTTTTGGGGTTGTTTTTGTGAGTTTTTTGTGAGTTTTTGAGGGGATTTGAAGGAAGAAGGAGAAAGAAGGGAGAAGAAACAAAGAAGAAAGAATGAAAAACAAGGTTTCACGAGTGATTTATGGCTCTCGGGTGAGTTCTGGGCCGGTCCAGGCACCGGCTGCCGGTCGACCGGCCTGGAACCCAATACAAAAAATTTGATTTTTGGTTTTTTCGATTTTGCTCGTGTTCAGGTATCCCAGGCCGGTCGGCACCCCGGCTGCCGGTCGACCGGCCTGGAACTCAGTTCAAAATATGCAATCTTCAAATTTTCAGTTATACGCGCTCTGGGCCGGTCGGCAGACCGGCCGCCGGTCCACCGGCACAGAATACGGCTCGAAAATTCCCAAAAATCCTTCTCTTATGATAATGTGCTCCAGGCCGGTTGGCACCCCGGCTGCCGGTCGACCGGCCTGGAACACCTGCACTTCAATTTTCACACTTCAAGAACTTGCTACTGGAGTGCTCTGGGCCGGTCGGCACCCCGGCTGCCGGTCGACTGGCCTGGAGCACTTCTCCACTTCTTCACTTCGCCTTCAAAATCACTTCAAACTCCCAAAGAAACCCAAGTCACCAACAATATCCACCCAACCAACATGATCCCAATGATACGGTTTCAAACCAAACCCGACTACAAGTGTTTCAAACCGTCCTAAAAATTCTTCCTAAAGACGAAAAACCCGAGTACACAAATCCAAATCTTCACAACTATTCCTAATATGCATGCTATATACAAAAAATTGGTGGTTGTTGAGGGACTCCACCAAACCTATCAAATCACAAGAGTTTACAAACAAGACTCCTCCTCGGGAAGTGGATCCCCAAGGAAGAGTACTTCCACCGTTCCTTTTTCATCGCCATCAAAATATCTTTTCACTCGATGCCCATTGACCTTGAAATTACCACCTTCTTCGCTCCAAAGTTCAAAAGCTCCATGTGGTGAAATGTCGATAACTTTGAAAGGACCCGACCATCTAGAGCGTAGCTTTCCCGGAAACAACTTGACTCTAGAATTATAGAGCAAGACTTGGTCACCCACTTTTACATCTTTATCAACCAATTTGGCATCATGCCATTTCTTTGTTTGCTCCTTGTAGATCTTTGAGCTCTCGTAGGCATCAAGTCTTAGCTCTTCAAGTTCATTCATTTGGAGAAATCGTAGCTCTCCGGCCATATCAATATCAAAATTCATCTCCTTTAAGGCCCACCATGCCTTGTGCTCCAACTCGATTGGCAAGTGACAAGCTTTTCCATAAACAAGCTTGTAGGGAGTTGTGCCGAGGGGAGTTTTGAAGGCGGTGCGGAGGGCCCATAGAACATCCGGAAGCTTTTGAGACCAATCCTTCCTACCTTTGCTTGTAGTCTTCTCCAAGATAGCTTTTATTTGACGGTTTGAGACCTCTACTTGCCCACTAGTTTGAGGGTGGTAGGCAAGAGCGGTCTTATGAGTGACACCATGGGAAGAAAGTAAGAACTTGAAAGTGCTCTTCCTAAAGTGCGAACCCCCGTCGCTAATCACCACCCTTGGGGTCCCAAATCTCGGAAATATAGTGTTCTTGAAGAGCTTGATAACAACCTTAGCATCATTTGTTGGGGTGGCGACGGCTTCAATCCACTTGGACACATAGTCCACCGCTACCAAAATGTACTCATTCCCGCAAGAGTTGGGAAATGGTCCCATGAAATCAACTCCCCAACAATCAAAAAGCTCAATCTCAAGAATGTTTTGAAGGGGCATCTCATTCCTTTGACTAATATTCCCCGTTCTTTGGCACCGATCACAAGATTTGACAAAGTAGTGGATATCCTTGAACATAGATGGCCAATAGAAACCACCTTGTAACACCTTTGCAATGGTGCGAGATGTACCAAGGTGGCCCCCATAGGCCGAGTTGTGAATTCTATCAACTATCTCCATACCTTCTTCTCTAGGAACACATCTTCGAAACATGCCATCACCACACTTGCGAAAAAGATGTGGGTCATTCCAAAAATAGCGTTTTGAGTCATGCTTCAACTTCCTCCTAGCCCTAGCATCCAACTCCTCCGGAATGAACCCACTCACAATCAAATTTGCCAAGTCCGCAAACCATGGTGATTTACCACCTATCATCATCAAACTATCTTCTCTCAACCACTCATTGATCGGGCCACTCTCATCCTTCAACCCATGATCTTCGGTAGTCAATCTAGATAGGTGGTCGGCAACAACATTCTCCGACCCCGCCTTGTCTTTAATTTCCAAGTCAAACTCTTGAAGTAAAAGAACCCACCTCAAGAGCCTTGGTTTTGCATCCTTTTTCACTAACAATTGCCTCAAAGCGGAGTGATCCGAGTATACCACAACCTTAGCACCAACAAAGTATTGCCGGAACTTTTCCACGGCATGAACAATGGCTAGCATCTCCTTTTCCGTCGTAGAGTAGTTGACTTGGGCTTGATCAAGAGTTTTGCTTGTGTAGTAGATTACATGGTGCTTCTTGTCCACAACTTGGCCAAGCACCGCCCCGACCGCATAATCGGAGGCGTCGCACATAACTTCGAAGGGAAGGCTCCAATCCGGTGATCGGATTATGGGAGCCGTCACAAGAGCCTCCTTCAACCTACAAAAAGCACTCAAGCAAAATTCATCAAATACAAATGGTGTGTCTTTGAGAAGAAGAGAAGTTAAAGGCTTGGCAATTTTAGAAAAATCTTTGATGAAACGTCGGTAAAAGCCCGCATGGCCTAGAAAGCTTCTCACTCCCTTCACATTAGTAGGGGGTGACAAGTTTTCTATTACCGAAACCTTAGCCATATCAACTTCTATGCCTCTCTTAGACACGATGTGACCAAGCACAATCCCCTCCTCCACCATAAAGTGGCATTTCTCCCAATTGAGGACGAGGTTGTGCTCCTCACACCTTTGCAAAACATTAGACAAATTCAAAAGCCCAAGATCAAATGAGTCTCCATGGACACTAAAGTCGTCCATGAAGACCTCCATACTCTTCTCAAGAAAATCGGCAAAAATTGCCGTCATACACCGTTGGAAAGTCCCCGGAGCATTACAAAGCCCAAAGGGCATCCTCCTATAAGCATAAACTCCTATGGGACAAGTGAATGTGGTTTTCTCTTGGTCTTCCGGGTGTATGGGGATTTGGAAAAACCCGGAATAACCATCTAGAAATGAATAGTAAGAATGCCCCGCCAACCTTTCAAGCATTTGGTCAATAAAGGGGATGGGGTAGTGGTCTTTGAGGGTGGCGGCATTTAATTTGCGATAGTCAATGCACATCCGCCACCCGGTCACGGGTCTAGAGGCTAAGAGAGTCCCATCCTCTTGTTCCACCATAGTTACCCCTCCTTTCTTGGGCACTACATGGACGGGGCTCACCCAAGAGCTATCGGTTATTTGGTAGATAATCCCGGCCTCTAGCAACTTCATCACCTCACTTTTTACCACTTCCGCCATCTTAGGGTTCAACCTACGTAGCCCATCTACCTTAGGTTTGCTACCCTCCTCTAAGACAATCCTATGCATGCAAAGATTAGGACTTAACCCTTTTATATCATCAATGCTATATCCAAGTGAACCCCTATGAGTTTTCAAGACTTTCAAAAGTTCAAGTTCTTGGCCTTCACTCAAATTAGCATTAATGATAACAGGATAAGTTTCTCCCTCACCTAAAAAAGAGTACTTAAGTGAGGGAGGTAAGGGCTTAAGTTGTACCTTTGGAGGGAGAAGGCCCTCCACCTTCTTCATTAGCTCATCATCTACCTCGTGGTCATCTCCCATTTCCTCATCATGGAGTGCCACTTGTAGAGCTTCTTCTTCATGCTTCTCCTCTTCATGCACCTTCTCAACCACTTCTTCAATGACTTCTACCGAGCATGCTTTGTGAAACATTGGTCCCTTCACTAGATGTGGAAGATTAAATTCAAGGGTTTCGTTTCACACCCTAAAGGTTAGCCGCCCGTCCCTCACATCAATGAGGACTCCTCCGGTAGCCAAAAAGGGCCAACCAAGGATGATGGGAGTGTGGCTATCCTTCGGGATATCTAGGACAACGAAATCCGTGGGGATCAAAAATTTGCCAACTTTAACGGGTACGTCCTCAAGCACACCCAAAGGTTGCTTGACGGACCTATCCGCTAGTTGTAGAGTCATAGAAGTGTGGGTTAAACTTTCAAGTCCAATTCTTTTAGCAATAGTTAAGGGAATGACACTTACACTTGCACCATTGTCACATAATGCCCTTGAAATCATGACTCCCCCCACAACACAAGGGATAGAGAAACTTCCGGGGTCCCCAAGTTTTTTTGGCATTTTAAAAGAGTTAGGATTAATGAGGAGAGCACTACACTCCGCCTCCATAATCATAACATCTTGGGTACCCAAAGTCCTCTTGTGAGTCAAGATGTCTTTTAGAAATTTTGAGTATGTGGGCATGTTTAATATAACATCGGTGAAAGGTAAGGTCACTTCAAGTCCCTCAAGCATTTTTCTAAATTGGGTGAACTTGAAGTTTTCCTTAGTTTTCAAAGCTCTAGAGGGGTAGGGGATATCGGAAACAACAAGTGGAGTACTAAAAGATACCTTTGGAATGGGAGTTTTCTTGGTTACCTTAGCTTTTGCTATTGGTTGTACCTCTACTCCGTCATCATTGACATCCTTGTTCATCTCCTCTTCATAAGGCATAATTTCGACATACCCATCCTCTCCCTCTTTGGTTTGATCATTTTCACCCTTTCCATCATCTTTTAACTCCAAGGTAGGAGTCAAAATGGGTTCTTCAAATTCTTCTCCTTCCTCAACATGCCCATCATTTGGGATCTCATCATTCATCATATCCATGTAGGGGTTATCAAGCACTAGTCCACTTCTTAAAGTCACCGCACATGCATGGTGGCTTGATGAAGCATCCTTGGAGCTTTTCCCTTGAGCAAGTAGACCTCCCGGAGGCCTTTGAGGATTGTTCAAAGCTTGAGAAGCTAACCTAGCTTCTAATTCCCTCACCTCTTTCTTGTGAGCATTGGTGACATTTTGCAAAGTCAAGTTGTTTTGGATTTCCATGTTTTTGACTAATTGCAAAACTTCACTTATTGAAGGATCATTCTCTTGGTGGGGTTGATTTGTCAAAGGAAGGGCAAAAGCATAGTCATTCCGACTACTTGAACCTTGGTTGTTGTTTCTTTGATTGTTAAAGTTTCCTTGTTGGTTGTTGTTAAAATTCCCTTGTTGCCCCCTTGAACCTTGATTGTTGAAATTTGACCCTTGGTTGTTGTTGAAATTTGGCCCTTGGCCTTGGAAAGATTGATCGGGAACCCCTTGACTTGCTTGATTGTTTTGATTGCCTTGGTAAAAATTACCTTGGCCTTGATTGTTGAAGTTTTGGTTCCCTTGATTTTGATTCCAATTTCCTTGACCTTGATTCCAATTACCTTGGTTTTGGAAGTTACCTTGGTTATTGTAACCTTGATCATTGAAGTGTTGATTTTGGAATTGGTTGGATCCTTGACCTTGTTGAGAGTTGTTGAATTGATTGTTATAGTTTCCTCTAGAAAATTGACCTCCTCCTCTAGGTTGGGAAAAACCCGGAGGGTTGGAAGGTTGAGTTTGTGTGTGTTGAGGGTTTAAGACATTTTGGCTTTTGTAACTCATGTTTGGGTGAAATTTTGAGCTTGGATGATAGAAATTTGAATTTGGGTTGTAAGCTCCTTGATTTTGGAATTGAGGCCTTGAGGGCCGTGGGTTGTTGTTGACTCCTTGAAAAGCATTCACATGTTGGTAGTCATTTGCACCTTCATGGTTATAAGAAAAATTGTTCCCACAAACTTCAAAGGTGTGTCCATATCCATTGCAAATTTCACAAGTGGGGGTTTGATAAGCTTCCACCATGGGAGGTGCATAAGACCCACTAGCTTCATTCACATGATGGCCTTGACTTTGATTTTGAGCTTTTTGAAGCTCGGCAAAACCCTTAGTAAAAGTTTGTGTGAGCAAATCAATCTTGGCATTGGTATCCGCATTTGAGAAGTTCTCACTTGGGTACTTAGAACTCCTCCTCAAGCTATTTCCTCTAGAACTAGTACCATAGCTAGATTCCGACTCAACCATCTTCTTAATCAATGCCGCCCCTTGTTGGTCATTCAAATGATCAAAACTTCCCCCCGCGGAAGCATTCACCATAGCCTTGGTTTGAGGGAGGAGAGTTTGATAGAATGTTTGAGTGACATACCAATCCGCAATTCCATGGTGAGGGCATCGGGCAAGTAAGTCAATGAACCGATCCCATGCTTCTCCCAAGGATTCTCCATCCTCTTGTTGAAAGGTTGTTATCTCATTCCTTAGCATCGCCGTTTTGGAAGCGGGGTAGTACTTGCTTAGAAACTCCTTAGCCAAATCATCCCAAGTAGTGAAAGTGTTTGGAGGATGGTTATTCAACCACCTCTCCGCCCGGTCTTTAAGGGAAAATGGGAACAACATGAGGCAAAGGGTTTCCTCGGGCACACCATTCCTCTTCATGATTCCTACCCTACTTTTGAATTTTCTCAAGTGGGCATGAGCATCCTCATCGGGGAGGCCTCCAAAGCAATCCCGCTCAATAGAACTCATTTGAGCCGGGTGAATCTCAAAATTATTTGGGGCCAAGACACCGAAGTTGATTGGAGATTGGGTATCATCGTGGTTGGGACGGTTACGATCACGTAAAGTTGTCATTTGTGGTTCATTTTGTTGTTGAGGTATTGTTGGTGGTGAATTTGGTGGTGTATTTTGTTGTGTATTGTAGAAGAGGTTTTCAAATATGGGTTCAATGGTGTTGTTTTGTGGGTAATCGATTGTTGGAGTGGATGTAGAAGCAATTGAAGTATTGGCTTGTTGATGGCTAACTCTTCTTGAATTCCTAACCCGAGCAAGTGTATTGGCACGGAGAGTCCTAAACAACCTTTCGGGTTCCGGATGGCTCAAGAACAACCCTTCACCCCTAGGCATGCACTCAAAGCAACTCAAAAACAAGTTAGACTCCTAGTGTGTTTTTGGGCACACTAGGGAAAGACAATAATGCAAGGCACTCTACAAATAATCTAACAACTAAAAACCAACAAAAACAACAAGTAACTTGGCTAAATCTAAGACACAAAACAAACTACGAGTTTCCTTACGCCATCCCCGGCAACGGCGCCATTTGATGAGCGATTCGTCGCGTACCGCTCAAGCAAAACAATTTATGAAACCCAACTAATGCGATAGCGGAAGTCGGGGTCGAACCACAAGGATGGTGGGGTCAACTACTAGTTCGATTGAATCCTATTCTAGCCTAAAATATGACGGATTGGAAAGTTAACTAAAAACTAGGAAAAACAAGTAATTGCTAAGTAATAAAGACGAAAACAATTAAGGGAAAGACTAGGGTGAAGGGTTCACCTTAGGGGGATTAATGGGTTAGTCGGGTAACTAGCAAATGGGTAACAAATTCGAGTAAAGTCGATTGCTAATGTCTCAACAATCGACAATCATCAACAAAGCCATCGCATTTGTCTTAGATCACCCATATAAACACTTAGTCTAATCGTCTCTACCACCGTCGCTTAAGAGAAAATCAAACCATGCTTGATAAAATGGCAACTTTCGTTCACACATTTCATCAAACACTTGTGTGCATATGGGTAATACCTAAATAATTACCACAAATCTACTAATTACCCAACTAATTACCCCACATGATCCTCCCTTAGGCTCCCCCTAAACCCTAGAAGGGAATCTACTCACACATGGTAAAGGGAATCAAAGCACTAAAGGGAAGGGGGAGTTCAATAAACATCATGCTATGAGATTGAATAATGATAACAATCAAAAGATGAACAATAAACTAGAAATGTAATTAAATTGCATAAACAATAAAAAGATGAGAATTTTAATACCAACAAGCTTGTATATAAAGAAGAGGGAGAATGTCTTCACCCTTAGAATCCTCAATACAAACCCAAAACTGAAATGAAAGACTAGATCTAGCAACTTGAAATGAGAAACTAAGCTTAATTAGGGAATGATTAGGAGAGTAATTAGGACTAATTTAGGTTACAAATTATCTAGGGTTTTGTGCTAAGAGGAATGTAAAAACTGCTTACAAAATAATAGGGGGGGTATATATAGGTATCTCGAAATTAAGGAAGAAATTAGAAGAAGAGGCGGATTTTGCGATGTTGCGTTCCCGGCCGGTCGACCGGCCGCCGGGCCTCTGACCGGCCTGGGGCACATCAGTGACTTCAGGAACTCCGTCTTCAAAATCCTCAAAATTTCACTAAGTATGGAAAAATGGGGGTCTGGGCCGGTCGACCGGCCGCCGGTCCCCCACCGGCCTGGAGCACATTTACACTCTCATATGCTTCTGATGTAGGCACAGGCCGGGTAGTCGACCGGCCGCCGGTCGACCGGCCGGCACTACCTGGCCCTTTTCTTCCCTTTCTCAACTTCTTCATATGTGGAGTCGAGGTCTGGGCCGGTGGACCGGCCGCCGGTCTGGGGACCGGCCAGCACCACCTGATGACTCATTTCTTCATTTTTCATCTCATCTTCGAATCCCGACTCATGCAAGGTCTTTATGCACCGATTTCCTCATTTCTGCCTTAATTCCTGCAAATTGAGATCGACATTCATAGCGCGGGAAATCGAGAAATAAAATGCAATTAAAGACACGCAAATCCGTGTAAACGGACTAAAATGGGGACGAAAATGAGGTAAAAATGTGACTAAATAAATGCTTATCACTTTCCCTTGTCCTTCCTTACCCCAAGGTTCATGTTCTTCATTTTCATGGAAAGAACATCCTTGGGTTCACTCCCACTAGCCTCCATGTCCCTCTCCGCTTGGGTGAGGAGTGCATGGAGTTCATGGAAACTCTTGTCCATGCCATTCATGTTATAGTTCACCCTAAATTGGGTGAACTTAGGTGAGAGTGAATGAAGGATCTTACCCACCACCAAATTCTTCGGAATTTTGCACCCTAGACGCTCTAAGGTGTCCGCGTACTCAACCATTTTGAGCACGTGTGGGCCAACTTTTTGGCCCCTTTGAAGCTTAGTGTCAAAGAATTTCGTAATCGCCTCATATTGGACAATTTGAGGGGCTTGCGAAAACATCGAAGTGATCCTCGTGAATATCGCATATGCATTGAGAGAAATCAATTGGAGTTTGAGTTTGGGTGAGATTGACCAAATCAAGACATTCTTGACGTCATTAGCAACCTTCAAATAAAGGTCATACTCGGCCCGAACCACCGCGGACGATCTAGGCGCGGGTTCGGTGGGGGGCTCTTCGACCAAGTAGCGAAGCACGTTATCGGATAACGCGGCGCTCTTGATCGTTGATTCCCATTCAACGAAGTTACTTCCGTCATCCTTAAGGACACACTTGTCCATGACGGACCTCAACCATGAGTCCTTACCCAAGGTTGCAACGTTTGATGATGTCGACATTATGCGAATATGGTAACTACAACAAAAAGAAATATATAAACATTCATTGTTAATTTACTTGAAAAACATTTTAACAAGTTTAGCATTCATATAATGACCTCTCACTAAATTATATAAATGATTCCAAGACCCATCTATAAATAAAAAATAGTCATCGCATGCTACTTTTATCTAGAAATGGTAAGTCTTTACTTGACTAATTCTACCCTTAGAACTCTTGGTTGACGGATTTCAACTAAATCCATCTCCTAGTCCCAAGATAACGCTTATCTCGTTGAGTCCAATCCAATTTTAGCTTGTGATCGTATCACCCTACTTACCCGAGGTAAAAAGGGACCCACGAGCGTGGTAGCCCTAATGAACACGGGATTCATAGGTGTTATTAATTGGTAAGGCTAATCTCAATTTTTTAAATATGTGAGAGATCTTGTCAATTTAGTTATTAATTCCCTATAAGTGAACTAAGTCGGTGAATTGTGAATAACGTTGAATTGACAATAACGGTAAATAAATGCATGTGTGACGATTTTGGCATGAGCGGAAATAAAGCAAGCAACCAAGCAACAATAAAATCCTAGTATGGCCACCTAGCTAATCAAAATTAACTAGATAGTTACAAATTCGGAAACCAACTCCTTGGTCCCTTGCCTCTTCACTTGGAACACCTCCAAAATGGCACCGTCTTGAGGGAGTCACCGGTCTTCTTAAATAATTACAAATTACAAATATACAAATTCCTATTATACATTTATTCTATAAAATAAAATTATTAAATTATACAAACCGGCGATACGAGATCGCAATAAAATTACAACCAAAACGTTATTCCCTTACATTACGGGTAATAACGATAAAAATTAACTAGGCCATACTAGGTACAAAATTTGCATAAATTATTAAATAAATGACATTCATTCATTCAAACATAAATAAAATAAATTGCTGCAAAATTCATGCCAAAATCGTCCTACAATTCATTCATGCTCATTGTAGCTCGATTTTTCCGGGATTCATTGATTTTTAACCATTAAAAATCAATATCAACATTTAAATCTCATTTAAATTCAAACTAATTAACTAAACTGATTTAGAACTCAAAATTAGTCACTACTATTTTTGTTGGTCATTAATTAGATCGATTTGATTTGATTTGCTAAATATTACGGTTTAATCATAACAATTATGAAATAAAACCAAAATAAAATATAAACTTCATAAAATTTGAAAAAAAAAAAATTTTACATTCTGGAAAAATTCCAGGAACTATAAAAATAAATAAAATTTGCTCAAAAAATTTAAATTAAATATATGAACAAATAGCTTTGTATTTAATGGTTTTATCAAATAAAAACATTAGATATAGTAAAACAGTGAAACAAATTATGAAATTTCACCAAGAGTATCAAAATCATAATTTTAAATGTACAAAAAATTTCAAGACCATAAATGGACGTTTCAAGTTTATGAACATTATAATCTCATATTATCAACTTTTATCGTATAAAAATCAATGAACATGCAATACATAAGTAAAAGTCACGAAATTTTATATACAATATGTAAGAAATGCATGTGAGATCATATTAAAATTTCATGGCCAGAATCAACATGCAACTATTTTTAGTTAACTTTTAACTCATAAAATGCATGTTAACTCGGTTTAAACGCCAAAAATCAAAATAAATAGCAAATTAATCCCTAAAATCACGAAATTTGACCACAAACATTTTGAGGTCAGTAGGTATACATGCACCAAAAATTTTGTCAGAATCGTATTTTAACTCAAAATTTGATTTATTAGTTATCTTATAACTTTAATAAAAATGTCCAAAATGAACATGCATGCTACAAGCTAGCTCTGATACCACATGAAAGTCCATAGACCTTAATTAGACTCCTCTAATTAGTTGCTAAATTACTTGTTAATTTAGTATTTAATGATCTATGTAACATGCATGCAAATATAAAGACATTTATATAAAGGAAGAAATTTCCTCACATTGATATGGAAAATATAAGGGCACAACAAGAACTCCTTCTTGTTGTTCTTGAGCTAATAATATGTATGAACACAAATAATCTCCAAAGTAGAAGATCTCCTCTAAGTTGCACCAAGATTAACCCAAATAATCTATTCTTATTATTAACTAGATAATAAGATAGATATTATTCTACTAATATTATGACTATATTACTACACTAGTAATAATTAGTAAATATTAGTGTTTGAGAGTTTTAGTAAGAAGATGAGGTTTTTGAGAGAAGTAAGAAAACAAGCATAAAATGAACAAATAAAATGATCAACCATATTGCCCTTTTATAGGCAATATGGCCGGTCATGGTGAGCTCTACAAGGCTCTTATTTTGCTTATTTTAATCACATGCATTAGGGTGAAGTGTTGTAGAACAAGTGATGATTATATTCTACTTGTTATGTCACTTTCAAAAAGTAACTAAGGAGTGTAAACATGAACAAAAATCATCACCCTTGTAACTACATCATAACCGGCCCTCTTGGCCTAGTTAGGTCCATTTTGATTCTTTGATATTTGTCTCACAAATACTTATTGATCATATGGTTAATTATCTTGTATAATTAAGTGTTAATTTGATCATATGACAATTATATGACTCAATTAAATAAATAATATGTACTTAACATTTTAAGTAATATTTTACCATTATATCAATATATAATGGGTCCCACAATGCTTAGTTAATTTATTTTACAACTCCTTGTAAATATAATTAACTAATTACCTCTATCTCAAACCTCAACTAATTTAGTAATTTAACGATTAATTACTAAGTTAAATCTTATTTAATCGTATTAAAATAAGATATAAATTTATTAGTCAATTATCGCATAATTGAAAAATAAGCTTAATCGAATTTGAGTTCTTAACTCAATTTCTAACCATTAACTCTCGTACATATCGAATATATGTAATGTACTAATTAACTGTATCGTATACAAATAATTAGTTACTATTTGGATTTCATCCTTTAGGTGTGACCGAAAGGGATCAGTTGATCACTGCCGTCAAACGACAATAACGTCAAACTCTAGTCAGCCAACCGTTATTGATTTACGTTAATCAACTGACTAATCATATATATAGTCAATAAATATCCCAATTATATTCCTTAATAAGATTCAATATGTGGCGCACTATTGTGGAGGACACCTACTCCAACATTAACATCCCAAGGTATTTCCATCATAGCTCACATCATAATCCTCAAGTAATATGGTTCAACTTACAACGAAATCTTACTACTTCAAACGAGTCTCCGATGCCATAAGATAAGATCATATCTTTAAATCCAAGAACTATAGCCAAATGATTTTCCACCCAGCCTATACTCGCAAACACACAATAGGAAACCACAAGACATCACTTAATCTCAAAAGCATTTTACAACTCAAGGCATCATTCAAACTCCTAAATTCAAAATATTAAATCGCTAATGGGTTAAGAAGTCTTAGCCAACTCATTCTACCTTACACCGTCGAATATCATGAACTATTTACACACAAGTCATGACAAGCATTTATACTCTAAAGTCATCAAACATATCTTACCACACTTTCCTTAGAGATACAACCAATCATCATTATAGGGTGAATTTAGATCTACACCATTTTCACAAATTCATTCTAACAAACACTAATATTCCACAAAATTCAAAGTTCTTCCGACCAAGTATAATATACCACAAACAAATGGGTATGGCATCCACAAAAATGTTACATGAGGAAGGTAAGGATACCAATGGTAAGATGGAGGAAACTATTAAGAGTAATTTCCAAGAGTCAACCAAGTTGGAAGAGAAAGAAGCACCTATATAGAAGGAAGAGAGCATGATACATTAAGGACGAGAGAAAACATCGATGAGGAAGAAATATACTTCAATTAGGCTTGTAAATCTTCAATCTTTGGTAAAGGATACTTCTTCTAGGTAATACATGATCCACCTTAAGACGGAAGATACAAACAAACATAACATCACTCAACACAATCAACAAACAAGTTAGAACCTAACAAACATCAAGTACACCAAAGACTACCACCTTAGGTCCTTAAGTCTACCCATCTCTCATTTATTATTTCAAGGTCAAGTAATTTAAGTTTAGGGTTCACGTGTGTGCGTCGGGAGCGTTAAAGCTCTGATACCAACTGTGACAACCCTCGCGAATGCGGAAATATAAAACAAACAAGAATGTGAATTATATAGCGGAAATTGAAGTTTTAAAAACCTTTATACATGCAAGGAAAGAATACGAGGAGTGTAAAATATTACAAACTAAAGTACGAATTATACTACATCAAGAGACGAAGTCTCTCCAAAAAGTTAACAAGTAAAAGTGTTTAGCAAAAAAGCTAAAATC
>JAIUZE010023723.1:0-17079 GCA_022085475.1 Heliosperma pusillum | reverse complement strand
CTCGACAGATTTTCGGAATCCATATTTCCGATTCGACATGCGATGACGTTTCGCAATCCAAGACTCGATCAAATCCTAGAAGCCGAAAGTTACCAAAATTCGGTAGATCAATTCACGAAAGAGGCGGAAAAGAGCTCAAGCCTCATAACAAGCGGTACGCTACATGCAAATAACACCACCTCGCAAGTACACAACATTTGACGGCCGGGTCGATCAACGCATAGCGTTCAACTCCCAACAACGTCGTCGTATGCCCACTAACACATGCATTTAAGTAGTAGGATACCTCTCCGTTCCGACATTCCAGCCTTACGAACGTGGAAGGTAGCCAAGGGAATGAGAGTACAAAGCACAAGACAAAATAGTGCTCAAACCGTATCATTTGTAAAAACCGACTCAAAGTGGGAACATACCAAAAACCGTCACAAAACATGAGAATAGGGAATCATATAAGTTTAAATATGATAAACATGAGTCAATACATGATACATAAGCATTAGAACAAGTTTATGAAGCATAATGAATAAAAAAACATAGATACCTCTCCAAAACAACGTTGTTTGGAAACCAACGAAAACAAGGGTCCACTTCAACCGGTCATAAGTAGAGTTCTAGACATGCAAATGCATAAATTCCAAATGGAGCTGATAGCTTATCCTCTTACGGTTCGAACGGGATGTCACAAGCCCAAAACAAGCAAGTAACGAAGGAGATATGATCATTTTACGAAAAGGGGTCAATGCAGGAAAACTGCAGTCAGCCGCGCCTAACGCAGCCTGCGTCACCACGACGCAGCCTGCGTCACCACGACGCAGCCTACGTCCCACACGGGATTCAGGAACGATCAAAACCAACATGTTATCAACAACCAAAAATCCTCATTTATCATAACAAACCATCAATTCACATATCAATTAACCACTAACAACAACCAACAACAACAACACAAGTCCTAAGCATACTAACCATAATCTAAATACGATTACTAGCCTAGAAAACACATAAAAACACGTAAATGATATCGAGTAACCCTTCACCGTTACCTTTTCGCGTCTTTAAACGGTTTCTAAACCTTCCTAGTCTCCACCTACATACAATTAGAGAATAAAAGATGAATATCATTCACCTTGAGAAAGACGGATAATTTAAAAAGCGAGAAAGACGGTAATTTTATTACCAATACGGATAGAGGAAGCTAAGAGGGGAAGAATAAGACGAACTTACGAGAATTTGAGCGAGAAACGAATGAGTTATGACGATTCTAAGACGGATAAAAAATGGAGGCAATGTTTCTTTGGTTTCTTAGAGAAGAAGGAAGAGTTGATTTGTGAGGAATGAATTAGGTTAGGGTTTGAGGGAGTATATGAAGGAGTATGAGTGGAAAAGTCAAGAAAAGTCAAAGACGGCTCAAAAGTCAAGAAAAAGTCAAAGACGGCTCAAGACGGAATTCACTTGAAATTTCGCGTAATATCCAAATACGAACTCGGAAATTCCAAATTCGACACGATAAATTTAATTCTAAACAAATACTAAATTTCGCTGAAAAGTATCCGTAAAATATTTTACTTATAAAAATAGGGTACATTTACGGGTGTTACAATAAGTATAACGCATATGTTACATTTAAAAAAATTAAAAACTTAAATAAAATATAAAATATAAAAAAATGGGAAGTGCTAGGGCGACACAACTCGGTAACACCCTAATAAAAAAAATAGAAAATGAAAAAGGAGTTTTCATTTTTGCGCCAAGATCGTAGGGATAAAACCAAAATCACAATCTATTATATTAATAAAATAAAATAAGTTTTTCTCATCTGCATCTCTGTGTTCTTTAATTTTCTCGTTTATACCCCTTTTTAAATTTTATAATCCCTAAATATACCCCTACACTTCCCATTAGTCCGAAATGCGACATAAAAAATAATTCTGCTACCTATGTCTGCGAATTGATTGTTTCCCATTCTAATTCTTATCGATGGTTACCACCATCCTCACCATTCTAATTCATCTCCCTAATTGAATCTACATTACCAAGACAAATATCTTTATGAAAACTAAATCTTATCAATTCTTTCCTCCAATCAAACCATTATCTATACCCAATACTAGTTTTAATCCCGTGCAAAAAAAATGCACGGGTTATTTTTAAAATCTCAATATGCAAAATATGTTAACTTATACGAATATAATTAGAGTTACTGTTCTCAACTAATAATTAAATGAAATAGATGATGTATCGACATTTATTTTGCTAAATGCATTTTTTTGGCTATTAGATACCTATTATGGTTCTCATCAATGTATTCAATGCATATAATAATGATTCGTGCGCCGACTAGCCATGATTAAATGTCGACCTACAAGGGAAATATAACTATTGTAGTTTTATTTCTATAGAGACATATAAAAGTTATAATGTGATCAATCTAGTTTTGGATTTAGAGGTATACTTTAATAAAAGTTATTATGTACATGACCTCTAAATAAAGAATATAGTATCCACTTTAGTGTACGACAGAAGTGTTTCACTTTTGTGAATAGAACAAACGTTGTATCTTTTGATGCCTATACTTGGTCAATGGTTATCCCATACCGATCAAAGGTAATTATATTCTTGACCTAAACTAGAAATTTCTTGTCATATAGATTGTAAAAGGCTCAAAATCGGTGACCCAGATCTAATATTGATTCTGGACTGTGTAGCACATTAAGAGGCTAGTATTGACTAGAATTCCTAAAATATTTGATTTTGAATCTTATGGTGTGTGCGAATCTTTTATTCAAGGCAAGATGATTCGAGCCCTTTTTTTTATTGAAAAGGAAATCGAACTAGTGAGTTATTGGCCATATTACATAAGAATATGTGTGGTCCAATACCAAACACAACCAGAGATGGTAATGACTAATTCACTTTATTTACCGACGACTTAAGTAGATATTGTGTTTGATTCTACTTAATGAGGTGCTAAGAGAAATCTTTGAAAAGTTCAAAGAGCTACAATGTGAAGTAGTTAACCACCAAGAGTAGAATCAAACACAATATCTACTTAAGTCGTCGGTAAATAAAGTGAAGTAGTCATTACCAAATCGTAACAAGAAATATCTTAGTATTGACTTTGATTTTCACTAAAAGTATTGTGAAATAGTTTTACGAGTTAACTTCTCTAATACACATTATGAGATAAGGTGTTGTTGCTTAGAGAAACAGAACCTTATACGATATGGTTTTGTCTTTGTCAAGTCACACTGAGCCACTTGACTAACTTTGGGCTTTTATTATTTTGTCTGCTATTTCTTTTCCCACCATATTAGAGGACATTTAAAACAGTCTGATTTCATTCCATATATGGGTGGGTAGCGTACCTAATTTGTAAGTTATCCATATGAAACAAGTGCTCAATAATCCTAAGTTAACCACGAGAACAAAGCATTTGTGGCTTGTGATGCTGTCTTTCAATAAAAATAAAATTATTTCTTGATAAGGCAGTGTGGGAGAAAATGTTTCAAGAGCCACCAACTGAGCATATGGTCCGGAAAAGGTTTCCTCATTGTTTGTTCAGTAGTTCTTTCTTCGAAACCTCGGAACCTAGGGAGGTCAGGTCGAACCTTTTCACTCTTTAATAGTGATAAATTCGTATTACTTTTATAAAGTGACTCACTTGTGAATTACAAAAGACTGTTTCTAGTCCCAACTTCATACTATGGCTTAGAGTCATGTGATTCGTAATGGACTGCATGCATGATGGTCAGGTATGTGACCTGGTAAATTTTACTTGAAGAAGTACGACCTCTTCAGTATAAATTGACTTTAAGATTGAAATTTGCATGGATGAACATTAAAATGTTTTCAAAGATAAATTGGTAGGCAAAGAGTTTACACCAATTGCAATGCTTTGATCCATTCAATAACACTTAGCGATTAAAGCATATCATAATGGAATGATATCAATTGGATCTCAAGAACCACCTTCTTGAATACGATTCTAGAAGAGATAGTATATTTTATATTCACCTGTGGGTTCGTAGATCTTAATTATCCTAACTTAATTTGCAAGCTTAAAAGAATGTCTTAAGTAAACACTAAAGAGTTGGAATTAGTATGTCAATCATGTCATAAAATATTTCTCGATATCTCGAGGAATATCTTGATACATGAAGTTTAGTGGGATTAATGTGGTTTTCATCAGTCTTATATATGGAGACATGTTGATCATTTTAGATAATGGAAGATTTTGGAGAATTAGAATACATCTCTTAGATATCTAGATTTATGGAGATAAATCTAAAAGGATATTAGCATTAAGTCAAAATTCTTATGTTGATAAGATCTTTGATTAGTTCAAGGAAGTTGAACACATCATAATTGATTTCTTTTGCTTCCGCTGCGAGAACAATTATATATGCTGTAATGTATGCTCAATCCGACATTTTGCATGCTTTGAGCATGACAAGTTGTTTGCAATCAAATCCAAGTGAGAGTCACTTGATAGCCACAAATAACATCCTTAAGTACTTGCGAAGAACTAAAGATATGTTCCATGTGTTTGGAGTTTAAAGCGAGTTGCGTGTAAGGGGTTACACAGACTTCAGTTTCCAAACTGATCAGGCTGTCTTTTATAGAAGATTTATCTGTTGGAAGAGTACCAAGCATAAAGGACTATTGGAAAGGTTCTAACTAGGTCATATATCCACTGGAAGTGTTCCAGGAAGTTAATCATTGCGGATATCACAACGGAAATAGAGTACATTGCATCATTTGATGATGCATATGAAAGTAGCTTGGATTCGACAGTATTGGAGGGACTAAATGTAGTTCCTATAGTTGTATATCTTATCCCATGATACTGGTAAAACAGTGGAAGCTACCTTTAGGCCAAGAGTCCTAAGTCTAGATTCAAACCTAGACACGTACTCAGAAATTTTTATGTAATATGAGATTACGTAAAAAAGGGAAATAGCAATAAGAAAGATGAGAAAGATGCAAGTATTGCTAATCCATTAGCCATGCCTTTTGCAGGCTGAACATGATAGTCATGTCATTTCAACGGGGACTGAAATATGTACCTGAATTGCTGGAGATTATGAGATATGAAATTATTGATAGCATATCAATTTTTCCCGATATTTGATAATCGCATTCATTGTTAGAGTTTCATTAAAACTCCTTATTTAGTTCGACTAAATTTTAATACTTTGTTTATCCGAATTGGTTGAAAGAAAGGTTGAACCCTATTCAAGTGAACATGATGAATTTAGTGTTTTGTCCCTTGTAATTCGTTTGAGGTGACGTCTCGAAGTGACTAGATTGTAAGTCGATCGATGGTTGGTTCAGCACCATGGGGTCTTGGAGATGGCTGGTCGTTTATATAGACAGACTGTTGAGACACTCTGTCGGGCAGTGACCATAATAAAGTCCCTTATCAAAATTGTGAAGCCTGGTCGTGGTGAGGATTTCTATTTTATTCCTATGAGTCGATTCTTTAGAATAGCGACCATTTAGCTAAGTCGGTGTAGTTTCTGATTGACTTTGGTTTTGTTCTAGGTCGTGCCGTGAAAGAAGGCCGATGGGCATCTTCTAGGTCATGGTGATCTGCATTATACAGTGTAAGATGGGTCAACAGGAATTGTCCACCCACGTTGGGTATTAACATCTTCGGGCCACTCGAGGAGTAGTGACTGGAAATGCGTGTCCACGCTCGGAAGAGATCTCTGGTATATTTTCCGGTCAGACAGTTACTCTCCCAGATCAAGAAAACCACTTTATTTATATTTTTCAATCGCAAGTGCGACCTGTAAGACACCTTGCGATGAGTGGGAGGATGTGACACAAAAGAGACAAGAGAATCGGTAGCACACAACTTGTCGAGACAAGTGGGAGATATTGTTGGAGTAAGAGTCCTCCGCAATAGTGTTGTTACATGCACAACTTGTATCGGACAAGTGGGAGATTGTTGGAGTAAGTGTCCTCCACAATAGTGCATTTATATAATAAAACACATATTTAATATACGTGGCATGATTAGTATATTTTGATACTCCACGTCAGTTGATTAACGTAAATCGGTAACGCTCAGCTGACTATAGTTAGACGTTATTGTCGTATGACGGCGGTGATCAACTGATCACTTTCGGTCACACCTATAGGATGAAACCCAAATAGTATAACTAATTATTTGTATATGATACATTTAATTAGCGTATTACATATATTTGATACGTACGTTTAGTTACGAGAGTTATTTATTGGAAATTGAGTTAGGAACTCATTCCACTTAAGTTTATTAGTCAATTATACGATAACTGACTGAATAAATTTTACGTCTTACTTTAATACGATTAAATAAGATTTAATTTAATGATTAATAGTTAATTCATTAAATTAGTTGAGGTTATGCATATATTTTGAGATAGAGGTAATTAGATAATTATATTTACAAAGAGTTGTAAAATAATTTAATTGGGCATAGTGGGACCCAATATATATTGATATAATGGTATAATATCACTTAAAAGTTGAGTGTATATTATTTATTAATTTATGTCATATAATTGTTATATGATCAAATTAACACTTAATTATATAAGATAATTAAGCATATGATTATAAGTATTTGTGGGACAAATATCAAAAATCAAAATGGTCTACATTTCACCATGTGGACCGAAATTGTAGTGGAAAAACACAATGATGATTGTTCATTTCTTGTATCATACAACAACATATTGATTATGACATATTATGACATGAACATGATCATAATCAATCCCACACACTACCTATTTGCATGAGAATTAAAATAAGCAAAATAAGGCTCACTTTGAGCTCATGGGATCCGGCCAAAGGCCTCTATAAAAGGACAATGGTTGTTCTTATTTGATCACTTCTTCATTTTATGCTTATTTTTCCTTCTTCTCTCTAAAACCTAAAACATCTCTCTAAACTCACATGCAAACTAATATTCATATCATATTACTAGTGTAACAATATAATTTAGTAGTATTAATTCTTACTTATTATCTAGTTAATAACAAGCTAAGATCATTTGGGTGGATTCTTGGGTGCAACATGAAGGAGACCTTCTACTTTGGAGGTTGGTTTATGGAGGATCATCCACTAATTTCATGCTCAAGAACAATAAGAAAAGAGTTTCTTATTGTGCCCAATTTGATTGAAAATTTCTCATTGTAAGGAAATTTCTTCTTATCTTTATATTTGTGCCTTTATATTTCCATGCATGATAACTAGATCCTAAATCATTAAGTTAATCTAATTTAATGAACTAATTAGAGGAGTCTAATTAGAGGTCTAGGACTTTCAGGGATCGTATCCACAGGGAGACTAAAGAAATTCTATTTGCTAACTAATAGTCTGTCTAAGTAACAAATTAAGGGGTTTTAATTGTTTGTTTTCTAAACTAAAAGTAATGAAGGAAAGAGAAATAAAGAGATTAAAGTGGATTCAAATATTATAGGCGAGAAAACTAGGACATCGGGTTACCACGACCAACAACGGCAAATGGAAAATCAAAAGGTCAACATAAACGTGGTTTGAAGGGTAATGGATAGTTCCTCTAGGTCTACTATTCACCCTAAAAATTCTAATACAGCTTTTGCTCTAATTAGAAAATTCTATTGTTCGCTACAAGTCTCTTCATTTTTCATATCTTACGATCTAGGTCAAGGTCTAACATACTAGTAAATCGATCACATGCATTTAACCAATTTACTACGAACTAATGCAACGATTAACAATACAAACCATTTATTACGCTAGAACTAATAATTCAACAATATACCGTCACATAACCGTGGTTCCCCTAAATCATAGCATCAAAGAATTAGCTACGCATAATAGAACAAAAGAAATCAACAATAACGTTAATAACTGAATTAAACAAGATGGAAGAAGATGAGTAGCGATTAACAATCTAGTAGATTTAATAATAAGGACAAAGAACAAAGAAAGAAGAATAAAGGAAAAGGAATTAAAGTAAAAGAGTAAGTTTTAATACCAAGAGAATGGAAACAAGAAATTGCCAGGTTCCAGATCTGAAAGTTGCTAGTCAAAGAAACATAAAGAAAGGATTTTGCTTGTTTTCGCTCCCTTTAGGCCAACAACTTGTACAAAACAAAGAAGTACCCAAAGTAGCCAAACAAGGGAGAATAGTAGCTTTCTCTACTCAAATGGTATAGAAATGCGTGCAAAATAATGGTGACATAAACGTATAAATTACGCACGCATCATCACCCTTTTCGCAAACTCTTTGTACCAAACGATAATCCCATGAACATACAGTAACTCATTCCAATCGCCTCATGACATATCGGGGTAAGGTATCGATTCCTCCTCCCAATTGGGTGATAATATACGCTCTCGTCGGTAATGCTTCATTAGACGGCTGCTAGAATAATATCTTGATCTCAAGTCAGACCTAGTCTTTGCATATCCAACTTTATATTTTTTTCATTAATGGTTTTCCCTTTTTTCCTTCAGTTCCCATTAACATCCTAAGTCGAACAAAGATAATAAATCCATCGTTTCCGAACTTCGAGTACCCCGACGATTTTACAATAAATAAATCAAGCAATATCCAGCGAATATGGGAAACTCTTAAAACCTTTTCAATGAAAACAAAACGAGGAAATCAGCGGAATAAATTTAAAATTGAGTTTAAAAGTTCATACAAAAAAAAAGAAAACATGAATATAAATATTAAGGGATATCAATCCCTTCAAAACACAATACAATTCCAAAAGAAGTAAGCTTACGCTAAACGGTAAATGGGTAATCGTCGACTAATCCATTCTCGCTAGCTGATAAGGGTAATTTGAGTATCGTTTTACTCCATATTTAAATCTCTACTTAACTCGATTTTGTGCGATTCAATTGATTAATAGCTCATTTTATATGTTAATTAGTAATTATTAGCTTTACTATATAAATTGCGAATAATTATTATTTTCGTAGAATTTGGTAATATTTTTACTCGTATATATTTTGTAGGAATCTAGTGAAGAAAAATAACAAGATCGAGAAACAAGTGAATAGTGAGATGAGTTTAAGACGGTCGGATGAAATAACAATCAAACAAAAGACACCATCACCTCCACTCCTTCTCCACCACAAAAACAACACCAGAGCACCACCGAGAAGACCCGAGTCCGCTGCACCCTGCTTAAACCTTGAGCCAAAACTCGATCTCCGATGTCGCCATCTCCACGCATCTCCCCTAATCAACACCATTGAAACTGACTATCATTACCATCATTTCCACTATAAAACAACCCCATCAAGAGCAACAACACAAACGACCCTCTTCAATTACCTTTGATTTGATGCCAAAGCCCGACTTCACTATCGAGGCACCCACCGTGATGCTGCAACCAACGAAACGGAACCATTGCTGCTCCTCCGACCAAAAATGCAGCAGCTTCACAACAATGAAGCTCGGACTCAAAACCTGATTTGGAGCTTTACTAATCGTGTCGTTTCTCTTACCCTAATTCACCACTTCTAGGTGCAGCAGCCGCCCAAGGAGGGTTCCATTTGACGACCAGGCCGCGGGCAACTGGCTGGTGGCCCTCCCTTGTTCTTCTTCCCTTGTGCGCGCGCATGATAAGTAATATTTTAGTGTCGTTTCCCCTTACTTTTACTCTTATTTTATCTCGATTTTGTGTGCTTCTATCGAGTTACAAGTCATTTTATGCGATAATTACTGATTAGTAGTTTTAATATAATAATCATAAATAATTGTTATTTTGAAAAAATTTGATACTGCAGTTGGTCATGTTAATAATTTAGGAATGAAGCTCGTGAGAAATAAGAAGATCGAGAAGCAAGACAGGTTAAAGATGCAAGACATATCAATAAGAAGCAATTTAAACATGACCAAATTAGATGAGGGAAGTCAACTATTAAACAAACCAACTTCATCTTTTCATCTACTAATCAATCCACCATATTCCTTCGACCCGTCATCACTCACCACAATTAATACCCCCAACGGACCACCTTGAACAGCAACACCTCACACCTCCTCATCGACTTTCAGTCATTTTCACATTTTTTTGTCATTAAAGCTAAGCTTGCTTTCTACTTTTCAACCATCCTGCTACTTGTCCTCCTCTTTCGCGCAGCAACAACCCCATAAGAGGTCCCCAACCGATCGACCGGCTGCCCGATGGCCGCCTGGGTGACCGGACCTCCACCATGTGCTCTCTCCATCCTCCTTGATGTGCACCTGACCGGATCATGGCCGCTTTTTCCTCCGTCGTCCCTTCGTTCCTCTCCTTACATGTGGGTGCTCGAAGCTAGGCCACCAGTCGGTCGACCGACCCTCTGGCCATCAGTCGGTCGACCGACCCTCTGGCCATCAGCATTTTTAAAGCCTTGCCTCTAAAAGTCCATAGATCCTAATTAGACTCCTCTAACTAGTTACTAATTAACTTGTTAATTTATTATTTAATGATCTATGTAACATGCATGCAAATATAAAGGCATAAATAAACATAAGATGAAATTTCCTTACATTGAGAAATTTCCTTTTCTTATTGTTCTTGAGCTAAAAATGATAGGATGAACCTTCTTGAATGAACTTTCAATGTAGAAAGTCTCCTTCCAACATGCACCCAAGACTAACCCAAACAATCACTATAATTTTAGACTAAAAAAATATAGTGACAAGAAGTGACTAATATTAGGTTTATTACTACTCTAGTAATATAAGAATATTAGTTGATTTGAGAGTTTTAGAGAGAAGTTGGAGAAAATAGCAAAACAAGTAGAAAAATGAGCAAATGAAATGAACAACCAATAAGTTCTTATATAGGCCATATTGGCCGGTCAAGGAGCTCAAAATTGAGCCTTCGTTTTGCTTATTTTAATCCCATGCAAAATGGTAGAGTGTAGGATAGTATATGATCATGTTCATGTGTCATACATGTCATAATCACATGTTGTAGTGTAAGAAAAGAAATGAACAAAATCATTCCTTCCACTCACATGGAATCCGGCCTCTACATGGCTAAATGGTCCATTTTGATTTTTGATATTTGTCCCACAAATACTTATAATAATATGCTTAATTATCTAGTATAATTAAGTGTTAATTTGATCATATAACAATTAAATGATTCAAACTAATAAATAATATATATACTTAACTTTTAAGTAATATATTACCATTATATTAATATATAATGGGTCCCACAATGTCTAGTTAATTTATTTTACAACTCTTTGTAAAGATAATTAACTAA
Organism: Heliosperma pusillum; assembly: GCA_022085475.1. Lineage (NCBI taxonomy): Eukaryota > Viridiplantae > Streptophyta > Magnoliopsida > Caryophyllales > Caryophyllaceae > Heliosperma > Heliosperma pusillum. The sequence continues at coordinate 5,818 of JAIUZE010023723.1, read as the reverse complement.
TTACCTCTACCTCAAAATATATGCACAACCTCAACTAATTTAGTGAATTAACGATTAATTACTAAATTAAATCTTATTTAATCATATTAAAATAAGACGTAAAATTTATTCAGTCAGTTATCATATAACTGACTAATAAACTTAATCTGAATGAGTTCCTAACTCAATTTCCAATAAATAACTCTCGTAACCAAACATATATCAAATATATATGTAATTAACTAATTAAACTGTATCATATACAAATAATTAGTTTACTATTTGGGTCTCATCCTTTAGGTGTGACGAAAGGGGTCAGTTGATCACCGCCGGAATACGACAATAACGTCTAACTCTAGTCAGCTGATCGTTATTGATTTACGTTAATCAACTGACGTGGAGTATCAATATACTAGTCATCCCACGGATATTCCAAAATGAGATTTATTATATAAATGCACTATTGTGAAGAACACTTACTCCAACAATCTCCCTCTTATCCGATACAAGTTGTGCATGTAGCCACACTATTGCGGAGAACTTCTTCTCCAACAATATCTCCCACTTGTCTCGACAAGTTCTGTGCTACCGATTCTCTTGTCTCTTTGTGTCACATCCTCCCACTCATCGCAAGGTGTCTTTCAGGTCGCACTTGTGATTGAAAAATATAAATAGAGTGGTTTCTTGATCTGGGAGAGTAACTGTCTGACCGGAAAATCTACCAGAGATCTCTTCCGAGCGTGGCCACGCATTTCCAGTCACTACTCATCGAGTGGCCCGAAGATGTTAATACCCAACGTGGGTGGACAATTTTTGTTGACCCAACTTACACTGTATAATGCAGATCACCATGACGCAGAAGATGCCCATCGGCCTCCTATTACGGCACGACCTAGGACAAAAACCCGGGTCAATCGGAAACTACACCAACTCAGGTAAATGGTCGCCAGTCTAAAGAATCGACTCATAAAAATAATATAGAAATCCCTGCCACGATCAGGCTTCAATAACTTTTGATAAGGGATCCTATAAAGGTCATTGTCCGACAGAGTGTCATACAGTCTGCCTATGTAAACGACCGGTCATCTCCATGACCCCATGGCGCTGAACTGGTCATCGATCGACTATAATCTAGTCACTACGAGACGTCACCTCATATGAGTGACTAGGGACAATAGTACAAAGTTTATCTTGTTCACTTAAATTGTGTTCAACTTTTCATAAAACCAATTCAGATAAAACACAGAATTGAAATTTAGTCAAACTAAAATGAGGAGTTCATATAAAACTCGAACAATGAATGCATTTACCATATATGTAGACATTGATATAATATTCAACTATTACATATCATATAATCTAGAGGAATTCAGGTACTCATCTTAATCCCATTGCGACGACATGCCCATCATGCTTAGCCTTTGAAAGAGGCTTGGTTAGAGGATCAGCGATGTTATCGTCTGTCCCAACCTTACATACATCAATTTCCTTCCTCTCCACATAATCTCTAATTACATGGTATTTCCTAAGTACATGTCTAGACTTGTTACTAGACTTGGGTTCCTTTGCTTGAAAGATAGCCCCACTGTTATCACAATACATCGTGATTGGATCTGCGGCGGTGGGGACTACTCTTAGACCTTCCATGAATTGCCGAATCCACACAGCTTCCTTTGCAGCCTCTGATGCTGCAAGGTACTCAGCTTCTGTTGTAGAATATGCAGCAACGCTTTGCTTGAAGTTTTTCCAGCAAACAGCTCCTCCATTCAACATAAAGACATAGCCGGATTGGGATTTTAAATCATCCCTATCAGTTTGGAAACTAGCGTCTGTGTAACCCTTTACACGCAATTCAGTTTCTCCTCCAAACACCAAGAACGAATCTTTAATTCTTCGTAAGTACTTAAGTACGTTCTTGACGGCTATCCAGTGACTCTCACCTGGATTGGCTTAATATCGACTCGTCATGCTCAAAGCATATGCAATGTCGGGGCGAGTGTACATCATAGCATACATGATTGATCCAACTGCGGAAGCATAAGGAATCAATTTCATGCGTTCAATATCTTCGGTGACGGTAGGACTCTACGATTTACTCAGAGTGATACCATGACCTATGGGAAGCCTCTCTTAGATTCTTTCATTTTGAACCGATCAAGAATCTTATCTATATAAGCTTCTTGACTTAATGCTAGTATCCTTTTCGATCTATCTCTATAGATCCGGATACCCAAAATGTGTTGTGCCTCTCCCAAATCATTCATCTGGAAATGTTTCCCTAGCCACTCCTTTGTAGAAGTAAGCATTGGTAATCATTCCCAATGAGAAGTATGTCATCCACATACAAAATAAGGAAAGTAACTTTGCTCCCACTAAACTTCATGTATAAACATGGCTCCTCGACACTTCGAGTGAAACCGTTTTGTTTAATAACATGATCGAAGCGATGATACCCCAACTCCTTGATGCCTGCTTAAGACCATAAATAGATCTCTTAAGCTTGCATACCTTCTTAGGGTTGGATTTATCCACAAAACCTTCAGGTTGTGTCATGTTCACTTCCTCTTCTAGAATCCCATTCAAGAAGGCGCTTTTGACATCCATTTGCAAAATTTCATAGTTATGAAATTCGACAACCGCGAAGAGAATCCTAATGGATCGAAGCATAGCGAGTGGGGCGAAGGTTTCGTCATAGTGTAAACCATGAACTTGAGTGAAGCCTTTCGCCACCAATCTGGCTTTGTAGACATTATTATGTCCATCTATGCCGATTTTGATCTTGTAGATCCACTTGCACTGAAGAGGTCGTACCTTCTCAGGTAAGTCTACCAAGTCCCATACTTGATTTTCGAGCATAGAATCCATTTCGGATCGTATGGCCTCGAGCCAATGCGTGGAGTCGGGACTAGAAACGGCCGACTTGTAGGTGGTGGGTTCATCACTTTCAAAAAGTAACAAATCTCCATCTTCCTCGATACATCCGAGGTAACGGTCAGGTTGATGAACAATGCTACTTGACCTTTTAGGGACAACAACCATTTCAGACGAGGAGGGAACATTTTCCTCTACTTCATTCTCGGTTTGTGGCTCTTGAACTTCATCAAGTTCAAACTTTCTCCCACTCTTTCTATTAGAAATAATATCGTTTTCTAGAAATACAGCATCACGAGACACAAACACTTTGTCCTTGTGACGGTTGTAGAAGTAATAACCACGTGTTTCCTTAGGATACCCTACAAAAAGCCATTTGTTGGATCTGGGTGCGAGTTTGTCGTTAGACTTGTCATGAATACACGCCTCGCAACCCCAAATTCTCATAAATGACAAATAAGGAACCTTTCCTTTCCATATCTCATATGGAATCTTATCTGCCGCTTTAGTTGGGCTACGATTTAGTGAAAAAATTGCGGTTAAGATAGAAAATCCCCAAAATGAATCAGGAAGCTCTGTGAGACGCATCATTGACCGAACCATATCTAATAAAGTTCTGTTTCTCCTTTCGGACACACCATTTAGTTGAGGTGTGCCAGGAGGAGTCCATTGTGATACTATGACACAATCTTTTAGATGAGAATCAAATTCATTATTTAGATATTCACCACCACGATCGGATCGTAGGGTTTTAATCTTCTTATTCAATTGGTTTTCTACTTCATGTTGAAACTCTTTGAACTTTTCAAAAGCTTCACTCTTATGCCTCATTAAGTAAACTTATACATATCTACTCAAATCGTCGGTAGAGGTAATGAAATAGTTATAACCACCTCTACCTTGGAGAGTCATTGGGCCACACACATTCGTATGCACAAGGCCTAATACCTCTCTTGCTCGTGTTCCTTTTCCCGTAAAAGGAGCACGAGTCATCTTGCCTAAAAGGCAAGATTTGCATACACCATAAGATTCGTAATCAAATGGTTTGAGAAGTTTCGTTGAAACAAGTCTCTTTATGCGTCGTTCGTTTATATGACCTAAACGACAATGCCAAAGGTATGATTGATTAGTTTCACCTAATTTGAGGTTCTTACTCTCTACATGATAAACTTCATTAACATTATCTAGAACATAAATACCTCCAATAGAGACGGCTTTACCATAAAACACATCATTAAAAGAAAACGAACAACTATTGTTCTTGATTACAAAAGTGAAACCCTCCGCGTCAAGCACGGATATGGAGATAATGTTCTTGGTCAAGGAGGGTACAAAATAAAAATTATTTAAATACAATTCAAGACCACTAGCTAAGGTGAGTACATAAGTTCCTACGGAAACGGCGGCTACTCTTGCTCCATTCCCCATGCGTAGGTCTACATCACCCTTGGCTAGTGCTCGCACGTCCTTCAGCCCCTGTAAATGATTACAAAGGTGAGAACCACATCCGGTATCAAATACCCAAGTAGAAGTTCAAGCATAGTTAATATCTATCATATAGAGAGAAGAGAGGATTATACCTGACGGTGTTACACCTCCGTCATTCGTATCCTTCAAGTACTTGGGACAATTGCGTTTCCAATGTCCCTTGCCTTTACAATAAAAACATTCATCATCGGCATGCTTCTTGCCCTTAGCCTTGGCATTGCTATACATTATAGCTTTGCCCTTTCCTTTTCCATGCATCTTAAATTAGGCCTTAGCTTTGCCCTTTCCCTTTTGAACCCCAAGACTTAAGTTCTTCAACTTCATGGAAAAAACATCCCTTGTCTCACTCCCACTTGCCTACATATTTCATTCGACTTAGGTAAGGAGGGCATGGAGCTCATGAAAGCTCTTATCCATGCCATGCATGTTATAGTTCGCTCTAGTTTGGGCGAACTTGGCGACATTTATTTTGCTAAATGCAATTTTTGGGTATTAGATACCTATTATGGTTTTCATCGATGTATTCAATGCATATAGTAATGATTCGTGCGACGACTAGCCATGTGACACCCTCAAATTTGCGGAAAGAAAAAAAATATTTAAATACATAAATGTAAGATGAAAATACATACGAAGGTGTCATAAATAAAAGAGGTCATTACAAAACGGAAATAATATTCTACAAAAGAAATATACAAGACGGGAGACATATCTCCCGTATAAATACGGAAATAAAAGTGTGTACAATAATATACAAACTATGAACCGAATATAGGTCCAAGGTAAATACTTCGCTCGCTAGCTCGTCCATGTAACCCCAAATATGCAACACCACCTGTTCGACCGCATTAAATATAAACACGGAAGCCACAGTCAGTGGGGAGTAACTCCGAGTTCTCCCAGCCACGAAATGTCGAGTTTAATGAAACATGAATAACATAAAAGCAATGTATATGGAAAATACAAAACTTAAACATATATGATATGCTTTTCATGTTATGAAACAATTAACTAACATATAACCTATCATATGAAATCTATCATGTGAAACCGATAATAAAATATAACAAGAGGTAGGGAAGCTGGTATGCTAGCTCAGAGGTTACCCTGTAACATGGCCATGATACACTCAAACCCTAATCAACACGTAATCATGTGAATCAGTTAACAATCGTTAATCCAAACTCTATCAATCCTAGCCGGCTTGCCTCTCACCTTCTAGAACTCATAGAATCATACAAACATGAAAGACCAATACTTCTACAAACAGGCATAAGTTCCTAGGACAGTCAATAGAAGACTTCTGTAACTCGCGGCTATACCACAAGGTAGGAAAACATCCTAGTCCTAGACTGATCAGACCTAGCGACAACAGCTATTCCATTCCCCGTCACATGACAAAACAGTACACAAGAATCTCTACTAGGCGACCCCCTAGACAGAGTTGGCTAGTACTTAAGCTGGCTCCATTCCCAAAGTG
>JAIUZE010023718.1:0-23447 GCA_022085475.1 Heliosperma pusillum | reverse complement strand
GACTTGTGTGTAAATAGTTCATGATATTCGATGGTGTACGGTTTAATGAGTTGGCTATGACTTCTTAACTCATTAGTAATTTAGTCTTTTGGACTTAGAAGTTTAGTATTGTTTTTGAAGACCATGCTTATGATATGTCTAATTGGTGTAAATAAGAAGTTTAGAATGATATCTTGAGGTGCGAAATACTTTTGAGGTTAAGTGACGTCTTGTAGTTTCCTATTGTGTGTTTGTGAGTATAGGCTTGGTGGAAAAGCATTTGGCTATAGTTCTTGGATTTAAAGATATGATCTTATCTTATGGTATCGGAGACTCGTTTGGAGTAGTAAGGTTTTGTTGTAAGTTGAACCATATTACTTGAGGATTATCATGTGAGTTATGATGGAAATACCTTGGGACGTTAATAATGATGTTTGACTTGAGGTTGTAAGTTGTCGTGATAGATTAAACCATGTTACTTAAGGATTTTGGAAATCAGGGGAATCTGATTAGATAAGCTATGACGGTGATGCCTTAGGATGTTGATGATGACGTTGTGTATGGTGTTTTACCTTGTTGACCATAGGAGTTGAAAAGAGATTTGTATGAAGAATTCCTTGTTAGTCTTTTGGTTTTTGAAACCTTTGAGGTTGTGTTGAATATTTGAGCTAAAGGAATGTTACTGTGCTTGAGTTGCAATTCCGCATTTGGGAATCCGTGCGATATTAAAAGGATAGATGAATTGGGTTGTAGTTGATTTGTCGAATTTAGGTATACCTTACTTTGATAATTTGTGGTACGAGGGTCCCTTGTAAGAGACCTTTGTTATTGGGATGAGTTACTTTAATATCACTCTAAGTCTGAAAGGAGAAATTTTGTGGATTAAACCTTAAACCTTTACTCGTACCATCATCCCTTTTCATTTCCATTCTTGAATGTTTTTGTCAAGATTGATCTTTAAGAAATCGCATGCTCGTATCTTATTTCTTACTCGGATATATTCATACCTCTACTATCTGCTTTGTCTCTACCTTGACCTCGTTATTTTCAGCGCTCCTCTCTTGTAATCTCGTGCCTTATTTATTCTTGTGTTCTTCTTGAGATTCCTTATCGTTCCCTATCTCGTTGCTCCTGCATCTTTTCTCTAATGGATTGGGTATTCCATTTGTAAGGCTTAGAGAATAAGTGTAATGTATTTTGGAATTCTTAGGTTAGAATATGTGTTTTTGGATGGAGCAAATTTCAGAATGTATTTGATCATGGAAAGTAGGACTTAGGCTGGAGGATGAATCCTAATAGTGATAATACATATTCTTCTAGTAGTTTTAGATTTGGAGCTTGGTATTGTAGTGCTATTTTGAGAATTGAGTTGATCATGATAATAATTCGTGGTTGTTGAGTATTATATCGGTTGCTTGGGATATTATTTGGGAATTAGATGTCTCTAATTAGTGGATTCTAAAAGAGACTTTGCTTTAGGGTAATTGAGTTGGTACCCAAAGTTTGAGGAGTTTTGTCATAAATGAAAATCGATTCATTTTGAGTTTTAGATGATCTAAATGATTTGAATGGTTGTCTGATTTCCAAGTGATTGGTCATTGGTGGTTTGGAATTAGTAATTCTCTTTCATTCTTAAGGAACCATGGTTTGCTAATGTAACTATTTATATTTGAGGCTTCGAGCGTAGTAATGATCGAATTAAGGATGTTATGGCGTAATAAAGAATTCTTATAAGCGATAATGGATTGTGGATTTTCCCTTGTCGCGAGACTTTGGATGAGACTAGTTGGATCTTAGGTAATTATGTTTGGTTGCGTGGATTGTGTTTTGACTTTCGAGGATGAGAAAGTTCATTGTAAATTTAGGATAATGAGTTTGAAGTAAATTGGATTAAAGGATTTCATGGTAAGTCCTCTACTTTGTGGTTGTTAGCGATCATGTTTTCATAGATAAATATTTTGTTGGTAGTTTCTAGTAAGAGTTTTGATGAAACTAAGAAGATTAGAGCGTGTAATGAATCTTTCATGTGGGTTATTAGTTGTGGAGTCTATCGTGCCGATGGACCTTAGAAGATTCTAATTGGATTGGAATAATTGGGATTTGTTACTCGAAGTTTCGTGATTATGGAATATTTTTGTAGGATTTCTGATGATTGAAAATGATGAGTTGCAAATTGGGTAAATTGCATTCTCTTGAGGATTTGGTTTATTAGTAGATTTAGTGATGTCGAATTCTTGTAGATCTTCCTACTGACTTCATCGTGATTCTTCCCTCCCCTAAGAGTTCGATATGTTTCGTTTTTTGCGTGTTTTGTATATATTTTGTTACCCTGAATTGTGTGTGAATTGTGCGAGTCGCTCTATGTACGTGTAATGTCTTGTTATTTGATTTTATCTTTGATAAAACTTTCAAATTTCCATATTATATTGCTAATTTAACGTTTCAAAGAAGTCTAAAGATGGTTTGTGTACCCTCTTTTTGGAGAAAATGGATTTCTTTTGCTTTTATATTTGGATTTTTGCGTTTGGTTGGATGTTTGCACTTGTTATTGGAGACGTCTGATAACTAGTCCTGCACTGACTAACGTTGTTTTGAATTTCGATTTCACTATTTCGACATTTCTTTGATTTGGATAATTAGAGTTCTAGTTCGCGACGAGCATTCTTGAGATCCGTAAGTAAAGTTTCACACTTATGAAAAATTTCCTTCAACTGTTTTCGAGATGAACCTCGTTTCTTAAATATTTTCCTTGTAAAAGTTTTCGTACTAATTTTGAAAACCGATTCTTGTCCTTAATACTTTTGTTTTCTACTCTCAAGTTTCGAGGACGAAACTTTTTAAAAGGTGGGGTGATTGTAACACCCGTAAATGTACCCTATTTTTATAGTGAAAATATTTTACGGAAACTTTTCAGTGAATTTTAGTTTTAATCGTAAATTTAATTTTCCGAGTCGAATTTAGAATTTCCGAGTTCGTATTTGGAATTTCCGCGAGATTCCATGAGAATCCCGTCTTAAGGCGAGTTTGACTTTTCTTGACTTTTCCACTTACATAACTCATACTACACTTAACCTATTTTTCATTCAACACAAATCAAAACTTTCCTTCTTTCTTAAGAAACCATCAAACTCTTGCCTCCATAATCTTTCCATTCTTTGAATCATCATAGCTCACTCGTTTCTTGTCGAAATTCGCGTAAGTTCGTCTTATTCTTCCCCTCTTAGCTTCCTCTATCCGTATTGATATTAAAATCATCGTCTTTCTCGCTTTTTAAATTATCCGTCTTTCTCAAGGTGAATGATATTCATCTTTTATTATCTAATTGTATGTAGTTGGAGACTAGAAAGGTTTAGAATCGATTAAAGATGCGAAAAGGTAACGGTGAAGGGTTACTCGATATCATTTACGTGTTTTACATGATTTATATGTTAGAATTCGTATTTAGAATACGATTAGAAAGCTTAGGATTCATTTTATTGATGATGAATGTTGTTAGTAAATGATTGTTGATGATGAATATTGATTGTTGATAGTTAATAGAAGTAGATTATGAGAATTGAAAATGATTGAATGCTTGATGAAGTTCTCGGGTGAACTGGTGCTCCTGGCCGAAGTACCGGCTGCCGGTCAAGTGGCCGGCTGGGAATTCACTACACCGACCCTTTTTCGTGGAATGATCGTATCTCCTTCGTTACTTGCTTGTTTGGGCTTGTGACCTATCGTTGGAACCGTTAGAGGATAAGCTATCACCTCGACTTAGAATTTCTGCATTTGCATATCTAGAACTCTAGTTATGACCGTTTGAAGTAGACCCTTAATTTAGTTAGTTTCCAAACTTGCGTTTTGTGTGTAGTTTTGCTCCGAGCCGGGGTACCGGCCGCCGGTCACTATACCGGCCTGGAACACGGCTGTATGTTTTTCATATAATTTCTAAAACTCGAAATTTATAATAGTTCGCATGATCTGTTTATCGTATAATTTTACGTAGTGACTTATAATATTCATGTTTTGGATATATGATATTTCATTCGCTTGTATCACATGTTTTGTGACGGTTTTTGCTATGTCCCACTTTGAGTCGGTTTTTACAAATGATACGGTTTGAGCACTATTTTGTCTTGTGCTTTGTACTCTCATTCCCTTGGCTACCTCCACGTTCGTAAGGCTGGAATGTCGGAACGGGGAGGTATCCTACTGCTTAAATGCATGTGTTAGTGGGCATACGACGACGTTGTTGGAAGTTGAACGCATTGCGTTGATCGACCCGGCCGTCAAATGTTGTGTACTTGCGAGGTGGTGTTATTTGCATGTAGCGTACCGCTTGTTATGAGGCTTGAGTTCTTTTCCGCCTCTTTCGTGAATTGATCTACCGAATTTGGGGTACTCGGCATCTTTGTAAGACCGAGTCTTGGATGCGAAATGTTTATCGCATGTCGAATCGGAACACGTTTATTCCGAGAATCTGGCCAGGTTTAGACTAGGACGGTATTATTATCGTCGTGCTACCAGGAGGAAATTAGTCTACATATACGAAATGTTGATCGTGTATGAGTTCAGGGAAATGTTTATCCCGTGGATGCATGTTAATCATACTTGCCATGTACACGGTGCTAGTGCGTTTAATTTACCGTGAGAGATGTCGTCTTTGTGTCGTCGTTCTTGAATGCGTGATTTCATGACTTATTATTCATGGTCATTGCATGATTGGGCATCGTCAATGTATTGGTTCGTTTGAATGGATGATAATTTGATGGATTTATTGTGATCATCGCATGACTTGACATGGTTTGTTTGTCGAGTCTCAATCTTATCAAACTTATACCGCTAACGGTGAGATGTAAGCCCTAGTGAGCGTATTCGGTTGCCTAAGAGTGTCTTCCCCGAGTCTTTGTATAATATGATGGATTCGGACTTGTATTCCATATGCTCTTATCATTATATATTGAATTGCCTATCTATCCTTATCGTATCTCACATGTATATCTATATGTATGCATGCTTCTACTTTTGTATTTCCTTTTATGTACGTTTAATGTGATATGGCTGGGAGAACCCGGAGTTACTCCCCACTGACTGTGGCGTTCATGTTTTTCATGGATGAACAGGTTGCTTGCATGGATGGCTTTTTGCTTGACATTTTGGGTTCGGGTGTGAGCTAGCGGGCGTTGTCCCTGGATTAAAACACCTCTAGACGATTTTAGCTTGTTTGCTAAACGCTTTTACTTGTTAACATTTTGGAGAGACTTCGTCTCTTGATGTAGTATAATTCGTACTTTAGTTTGTAATATTTGACACTCCTCGTATTTTTTCCTTGCATGTATAAAAATTTTTAAAACTTCATATTTCCGCTATATAATTCACATGCTTGTTTGTTTTATATTTCCGCATTCGCGAGGGTTGTCACATACTCATATTGTAAGGTAGAACCTCCAGTGCTCGGTACATCTGAACCCGATCCCAGTTTAGGAGTGAGTAGTTTCTCCTTATAGTCTGTGTTACATCAAAACGCATAAGTATGGTTTTTATTCCATTTTCTATAAGTATTACTGTCATGATCTACATTTTGAAGCCATTCAATCTCTTGTTCACCTTTCGCGAAAAACACCCTTCTTCCTAGCTACATTATAATATTGCCTACCCTTGTTGAGCTAGTAACCAACCATTTGTGTAGGGGTGTTCTATGCTTTTGCGATGTTCTGATAATGCCACCATTTGGTGTGAAATTGTCTCGGGATTACTGATTCCCGGGTTTTGATGTGAAAGAGAAAAAGAAAAAAAAAGCTTTGAAAGAATGATGAAAAATGAAAAAATGAAATTGATAGCTCAAAAGAAAAAAAAGAAAAAAAAAGAAAAGAGGAAAAACGCTTCCATGAAATGAAAAGAAAGAAAATTATGGGAAGTCGTAATTTGGTTTGTCATGTTTAATAAGCCAAATGAAATTTGATTGAGTATCCACTACACATTTGGTTATTACTAGCTTGACTTTAAGCTCCACATGACCAAATTCGTTTGTCCACTTTCTTACCCAAATTTCCCAAGCCTCTTTCTTACTTACTAGTGCTTCCTACATTATATTTTGATCATGATTAGTTTTACTTAATGATTTTGGATTGTCTACCATACTAGACTGCGGGCACATTCTTATAAGTTGTAGATAGGTGAGTGTCACTTCAAATTTGAACCAATATTTCCTATTTTACAAAAATTTGAGTGATGAGTGTACCGTGAGAGTCCATTGTCAAAAAGATCATGCAAGAGCTGAAAAGGTCCAAAGAATATTTTATATGCTGCGCCGTTATGTAAATCTCAACCATGATTCGTATTTTCCTTCGCCCTTGTTGCTGTGGGCTTATGATTCATCTACTTGTAAGAGCTTACTTCTTGAGATTTGTACAATAGATTGATCATTGTTAGCTACCCTTGTCCTAGTTATGATTGTTATATTTGCTTGAGGACAAGCAAGGGTTTAGCTTGGGGGAGTTTGATAAGTGATATTTTGTACTGATTTATCCCCCGTTTTAGCTCGATTTCTATACGATTTATGCACTTTGTTAAGTGATTAACGAGCTAATATTGCTATTCTAGTTGTTTTGCGTGTTTTGACTCGTTTTATAGGAAATGAAGCGGTTTTGCTATATTTTCCTACTTTATGGAGCAAAGACACTAGGATATGAGTTTTCAAGGAATTGATGATAGCCAGTTCACGATGTGATTACGATTGCGCTACATCTTTCCTCGAATGGACTCAATTTGGATTTTGGCTTTGAACTTTAAAAGGAAACCTCAACCCAAGTCAAGAGAAAAGATCAGCCCAAGCCCAATTCCGTAGTGCATTGACCAAGACCAAGGCATAGGATTCCGTGCCTAAGATGAAAAGACGGAAAATCCATCTTACACAAAAACCCGATCGGATTGCCCAGTACCCGATCGGGTATTTATGCAAGAGAACGTTACTTGGCTTTTCTTCAATCCGAGCTTAAATGTGTGCACTAATGCTTTGAATAGGGTACGAATTTGGAGAGGGATCAGCAGCCATGCATCCCTATAAAAGCCAATGATCATCACACAACTTATGATCAACTTTTACAATAATCCAATTATCTATTATCATCTTTACATATCTTTTAGCACACTTTCTTACAAGTTTTTATAGTTTATTTCTTAGTATTTCTCTAGTGTTTTCATAGCTTTTGTTATTGGATATTTGTTCTTACTTTCGTTCTTATATACTCATATTCCAATTCGGTAGTTCTCTAATCCTTGATTTACTTATGCAATTTTAACCATCATGAATTATAATCTCACTAGTATCATTTTCATAATATTGTTGTTATTAGAAAATCAATCTAAAATTAATCTAGTTAAAACCAAAATATTATTTAGCATGTCACATTATAATTTACCTAATCATATAATCCTAAAGATTGTTATTAGAATCATTGTTAACATAATCACCATAATAACTTTAGTATTTATATTTCATAACTTAATTTCCTACATCTTTTTCTTGCTAATCTACTTAATCACATAATCATATAAATTAGATTAATTCTAATATTGTAAAATTATCATTGTGTAAATAAAATAAATAGAGTTGTAATACTTGAAATGATTTACGAGTTAAATGAATTAAAAGAAGAGTAGTTACCGATTAAACCTTCTAACTGTTTCTTCCTTTGGTCGTGTCAAATTCTATAACTATGTTTAGTGGCCATAAACAATTGTTTGTATTAGTCATTTCTATCTTTATAACGAGAGTTGGGATGGGAATTAGGACTGCCAATAGGGGTTTAGTGACTTAACCATGCTGAAAAGACGTTAGAACCCACTAAAAGGTCGGTACGAATCCGGAAGGAATATACCGCTACAAGGCCAAGACAATCATAGTAATTCTAATATTGGTATCTATGAGACTTTTAATTAGTTTTACATGTATTTCTCTTTCACTATTTCAATTTGATTAGTTAGTTTACTTTACCGTTTTAGATAGTTTACATTATTGTTATCTAGATAGTTTACTTTATCGTCTTTCTATTCTCGTTCTTAGATAGTTTACTTTATTATTGTTATGTTGTTTAATAGTTTAGTTAGTTAGACTTTCTATATTGTCATTTAAATATCGTCTTTAGATAGAATTTAGTTGTTATTATTCGGATCAGAGGGTTTCCCCGATCGGGTACGTGACAACCCGATCGGGTAAGTGTTCTGTTCTGAGTTTTTCTTTTGCAATTTACATATTTGTCATTTACATATCGTCATTTATATACTTGTCATTTTATTTTATGTTAATAGTTTAGACAAACACCTAAAGTGACTCGAACCTAAATGAAAACCAATCCATAGCAATTCGTAGTTAACACGTACTCTCTGAGGATCGACACCCTACTTCCCTAATTACATTCCTTATGTTGTTAGCCTAAGTGCGGGTAATTATTTTTGTATCGGGACCGCGACAGAAACCGATCAAAACCCTACTTTTTCGCAATTCTTCACACACAAGAAAATGCAAGATCTAAAACCTTTCTTCTACGAAACCGCTGCCTACAATCATATAATAACGAATCTAATCACTAACTAGTACAAATTATAATTCATCATCTTCCTAAATAGGGTTCAAGGGATTAAAATTCATTAATCTAGGAATAAGGTGGTCTAAACATAATACTAGTTCATGGCTAGAGTATAAAAATAGTGGTTAGATCTTACACCCAAGGATCAAAGGAATTGATGAGCTATTCTCCGTAGATCTCCAATTCAAAACCTCCTCTCTCTTATTAGGGTTTTACGTTTTTGAGTTGTGAATAATCAGAAAGTCTAAGCAAGGTATTAGGAGGTGTTATTTAGGGTTAGAGTAGCTTAGTCGAGTTAGGAGTATTATTTCCTAAAAGGAATAAATATTAAATTAAGTTTCGGAATTTAGGAAACACGTGAGCTAGCTAGCGAGACTCATTCGCCCGAGACAAGGACTGTCTCCACCGAGACATCCCCCATCTCGACCGAGATGGGTCTCCAATATACTCTTAAGCTGACCAAACCATTCCTATGCATGAACACGCTATTAAAACATACTAAATAAATGACAGTTATTACAGTTATTACAATCTACCCTCCTTAAAACAAACTTCGTTCTCGAAGTTTAAACTCCCCCCTAAACGGAGCCTATAAAATGACCTCAGAAATGCTTGTACTATTTTTTATACCAGTACTGACATTAATTAACACTAACCCAATCAATATGCATTCATAGCTTTACTAACAAGGTAATACGAAAGCGGAAATGTTATATCTCATCCCCCCTTTAAACCAAACTTCATCCTGGAAGCTTCACAAACGTAACTTGAAATAATACCAACCATTCTCATCACACTCATGACGTAATACTATCCCATTGACATCCCTTCACCAACAAGTATATACCTACACCTTTTATCCAATCGGCAGCTATTGAGACATGTATTATACTTATCTTACAACATCACATGACCATTCTTACATTGCCATATAATATATGCTATTTTATCCCTTAGTTACCTTCGTAATATATCAAACGTTTTATTATAGAGATTATGACCAGACACAATGGATTTATAAAATAGAGAGGTGCCTTCGACCGACCTCGAAGCTAGAATACTAATCTAATTAACATGTAACTCTTCGGACCACCATTTATTTTGGTTGTACAACCACTGAGCAACATATTTGTAAGCAACCCGTATTCACGCAATTCGTTGCAAAACAGTTGGGTATAATACCTCTTAAGTCTCGTTGATAAATAAACATAATAAAAACAGAAAAAAAGCAGAGACCTACTCGCAGGTTACACTCCCATGACTGGTAGCTTAGAAGGAAGAGACACGTCAGCCAGGGAGCTGAGTAACAAGTAATACCTCAAAAGGAGTAGAATAATGTTGGTCATGGCGTGGAAACACACACGTAAAAATAGAAATAGACATAGAGAATAATACAAACATTCCTCTTTAACTAATCTCAACTTCAAACCTACACCACAATATTTCAATAATACAACACACTTTATTATCCCAATAATAAACCGAGTCTCGACTCCCTACTCGGTCTTACTCAATACTCCGTCTCATCATATGATTCTCCAAAGTAACAAGGTATCGTATTCTCATCGTCGATCCAAAGAAATAACAAGGGGTGATTGCAATGGCGGCAACACCGCAAAATCATATTTCTATCTCAATGTCGATTTCAAAATCTATAATTGTAGATACCTCAGTTCTACACCTTCCGCCAACCACCCAATGATGATTGGGCTGCAAGTTTGGTACGCGAAACGAATTATGACAATTCGTAAGTTTATCGTCAAGTGATAGCTCAAACACTTGCCCCTTGGTCGTCATTTACGCACCAGTACGATCGTTTGGACACTGGATTATTACTATTTATTTACATATTTTATGCTTCCCTTAGATACATAAGACTCGATTTATCGTCTTTCCTTGCTTGTTTCTATGCTATTTTAGCTAGAATATCGATTCTGCCGCTTCTATTATGTTTTAATGCAGATTGGATGCGTTTGGAGCTTTTTGAGTAGGTATGGAGCATGGCGGAGTCAGATCGTAGAAGGTTAGGCACGGGAATCGAGAGCGGTTGAGAAGAAATGAAGAAAAAACGAAGAAACGAGCCATATGAAGGATGCTCGATCGAGCAACATCACTCTGCTCGATCGAGTCGTGCTAACATCATGCTCGATCGAGCAGATTCACCTTTGCTCGATCGAGCAGCCTAGTTTTTGAAAACATTCGGATTTCCTAAATTAGTTTAACCTAGCTAATTAGACTTTTATTATAAAAGGAAAACTCGTCTTTCACAATTAGGTACGCTTTAATATTAGAAACTCAAGTTTTATTTGCTTTGCTACTGGATTGATTCATCAAGACTATTACTTTTAGTTCAAGCTTGTAATCGGTATTCTTTAATCTTCCTTTGTTATTCAATTAGTTACTTTCTAGTTCTTTAATTATTCTTTGTTAATTCTTTCATTATTGTTAATCATGTTTACTTTATTTATTATCGTTGTTATTAATATCGTTATGAGTAGCTAAATTCTTATCTAGGGTTGAAAGGAGATCTAGGATTGTTAGAAGGGATAGACTAATTCATTGAATTGGAATAGCATGGTTATCGTTTTAAATCTAGTTGCTTAATTACAGGTCAGGATTAATTAATTTGTCTCGCAAATTAGGATTAACACAGACTGGGTTAAGACTAAGATAGGCTACGATAATTGAATAGATTTCGTTTAATGATAGCGATTGACAACACCAAATTGTGTTGTGTCTAGTAGTACTTATTAGGGTCTTTTGTTTTACTTTTTACGGGTCATTAGCGTTATTTTATGTTAACTTTAGTTTTAGTAATAATGTTCTTATTTAGTAATTTGAGTCAATTTTGAGAGTCATACCCGGAAGTCAACGAAAGTCAAACCCGAAACCCGAGACCCAAAAACCCGGAAATTGGAGTGGGCTAGCAATGAATCATCAAGGCAAGAAGACCAAACCCAATGGGTCAATGGAACTCAAGGCGGGGCCAAAAATTCCATGGGTCAACGAAAGTAAAGAAGGAAAGCAAAGGGAAATCTGGCAGCATAGGACGTAGCCTGCGTCAGCACGACGCAGCCTGCGTCGTAGGACGCAGCCTGCGTCCTTTCTCAGCACGACATTTCTTCATTTCTCGGTCTTGTCTTTTGAAAGCCCACCTTTCAAGGCCCCTAGGTTTGCGGACCAAGGGTATTTAAGCAGAAATTTGAAGAGAGAGAAGAAAAAAGGCATACAACATTCAACATCATATTTTTCCTTAGAAATTCTCTACTTTGTTTTTCAACTTTGGCTCTTGTAATTGGTTTTATTTAGAAATGGGTTGTAATATGAAGACTATGGCTAGCTAATCCTTTCTTTGCTTAGTGTAATTTGAACAAGTTCTTCCCTCTTAGCATTGTAAGACCTTTTTAACCTTCCTTCTCTATTTAATTCCATTTTCTTATGTTTGAATTTCATTGTTGAATGAATTGTTGTTAAGACTAACCATCCTAGCAATTGTTTGTTTAATTTTTTGCTTTGTCTTGATGAATTTGGTTAATTTGTCTTGGTATTTGTTGAAGCAACCTTGAAAGATTGTATCTTTGGTTTAAAAGTTGGAATCTTTTGAGTGGAATTTGGGTTATTGTGTAATTAGAACATGGTTTAATGTTTTATTACATGATTCTAGCATGTTTCTTTCGTTTTGTGCTTAAAGCTTGCATCTTTATTTATGCTTATGTTTTAATAAGTATTGGTTGAGTTGTATTGGGTCATTTGTGGATGGTTTAATTCATGGTGGCTAGTTCTTAGAAGCTTGTAATAGATAATTAGAGAAGAGAGGAAAGGAGGGGTCTTTACTTTGTTAATTGTGGGGAACTTGGGATAATTGCACTAAGTTACTTCTCCATATTTGAATCTTTGAGTATTTAGTTGTTGTTGGTAATTTTAGACTTGATAATCAATTCTCATGAAAAAATTTCTCCCTATATGTTATCTACATGTTTTCCATTGTGAATATCATAGTTTGTAATTAAATTAAGCATTTGTTTTAATTAGTGTCCTAATTAGTAACTAGTGTTTTGATTTGTGATTAGAGTCATTAGTTTTGTTAATTGATATTTTGCAAAAGTCTAGATTAGATTATTTTAGCATTACCGCTTTCCCTTGGGTTCGACCCTTTTCTTACCCTTACTATCCTTTTATTTAGGTTGGTTTGAGTCTAGGTAAGGTATTATAAATTTCTATTTGGCCTAGTTAATTTGCGAAATTAACGACACCGTATTTTAGCCCGTCAAATTTGGCGCCGTTGCCGGGGCCGGCAGGCAATATAGCTAAATATCCAATTGAAACTCTTGTTAGTGTCATACTTTGTTTAGATTGTTTTTCAAATATTTCTTTTTGTATTGTTTGTAGGTTACTTGGTGTTGAAGTTACTAATTGTGTTGTTGAGTTGTTTTTAAAATTTTATGCCTAGGTCACAAGAGGGACTTGGTGACCAAGACATTGATCCATCCTCAAGTAGCATATCCAATTGGTTATTTTCAAATCCCCTCTATAGGAGACCTTTTTGGAGGGAGCCTAGTGAAGAGGAGTTGGAGAATAATATTTTTCAAGAACAAGCGGAGCAAGTATTTGAGTCACCACCGAGGATACCATCTCCATTGGACATCCTCTACCCACCCAATATGGAGGATAATAGAACAATTGGTGAGATCCGGGCAAGGAACTATGAGGAGCAACCACTATGTATCGCATATCCTCCCATGGGGGATGTAAACTTCGAGCTCAAGGGGTTCTTTGTCCATAACTTGCCTAGATTCCATGGAATGGTGGGGAATGACCCCAATAGGCACTTGGCCGAATTCCACATGATTTGCAAGGGGCTATTCCCCAAGGAGTGACCGAAGACCAATTCAAGCTAAGGGCATTTCCGTTTTCTCTACAAGATGCCGCTAAGGAATGGCTCTTTTGTCTTCCGGCCCACTCCGTTACCACTTGGGTGGGTTTGAAGAAGAAGTTTCTTGAGAAATATTACCCGGATTCTAGACACAACCATTCAAAGAAGCTCATCACTACCATTGAGCAAGACACGGGGGAGACCCTTTATGACTATTGGGAGCGTTTCAAAAGCCTTGTGGCAAGATGCCCATATCATGGGATGTCGGGGGACGATTTGTTGACGGCCTTCAATGAAGGGTTATGCCAAAACGACCAACGGATGATTATAGCCGCCACCGGAGGTGGCATTGATACACTTAATGTGGCCGAGGCCAACAACATTATTGAGAAGTTGGCTATGAACACAAGAAGCTACGGGAGGAAGAATGAAAGGGGAGGAAGCTCTAGAAATGTATCTTCCATGGAAGATCCTTATGCCTCTCAAAATCACAAAATCATGAAAGAGATGGGTGAACTCAAAAGCATGGTGTCCATCTTGGTTGTCAACAAAAGTAGCTCATTTTCTCAACACCCCGAACAACTTGAATGTTCATATTGTGGAGGTGACCATGCTACCAATACATGTTACATCATGATTGAGCAAGGAGCCACCATGGAGAGTGTCAATGCCATGGGGTATGGGAACTACAATGCTAGAAACCCAAGTGGTGGAGGAATGTATAACCAAGTGGGAAATCGTGATCTTTTGGGGTGGGGAGGAGACAAGTCAAAGAGTTTTGAAAATGGCCAATTCAATCACTTGAGAGCCCAAAATCCAACCCAAAACCGAAACTCTAATTTCAACCAAAATCCCCAAAGAAATTTCAACAACCCAAGACCCAACAACTCAAATTTTCCAAGTAATTCTCAATCTCAAAGACAACCAAACCAAGGTCCCATTCAAGGGAATTCTTCTTCTCAAGGGAACTTGAGTGACATCTTGCAAACACTCCTTGCCAATCAAGAGAAAGATAGGGAGGAGGCAAGGAGGGATAGAGAGGAAGCAAGGAAGGATAGGGAGGCTAACAACCTTAGGGTGAGCAACTTAGAAACCCAACTATCCCAAATGGCCTCAAATATGTCAAAATCCCAAGCCTCAAGCTCCACAAGATTCCCATCTCAAACCATTCCCCCACCTAGGGAAAATGCTAGTGCCATGACCTTGAGGGGAGGCAAAGAGTTGGAAGTAAACCCCCTTGGAAAGAGGCAAGGAAAAGAGGAAGAATCTTGAGATGGAAACCTTGGAGATTGAAGACCAAGGAGAATTGGTGGTTGGTCATGAAGAGCTATCGAAGAATGAAAAAGGGGCATCCACAAGCAAGGACCCTAAGGGAGACACTTCAAGGAAAGGCAAAGACATTATTGAAGATGGTGAAGTGGAGGAGTACATACCGGAAGTCCCATTTCCTAGTGCTTTGATAAGCACAAGGAAGTATGCCAAGGAGAATGACTTATATGAGACTTTCCGGAAATGTGAGGTAAACATTCCTCTTCTTAACTTGTTGAATAGTGTCCCTAGGTATGCAAAGTTCTTGAAAGAACTTTGTACACCTAGGAGAAATCCTAAGAAGGGAACCATAAGGTTAGGGTGAGTGAACATGTGTCGGCAACTTTCAAGCAAAATTTACCAAAGAAATGTGGAGACCCGGGCATGTTCACTATCCCTTGCACTATTGGAGGAAAAAGTTTTAAACGTGCCATGCTAGACCTTGGGGCTTTTATAAAAGTCATGCCCTTATCTATTTATGAGACCCTAGGCTTAGGACCTTTGTCTAAGACCGGGGTGGTCATTCAATTAGCCGATAGGTCTAGTGTCTATCCCAAGGGCATGGTAGAGGATGTGCTAGTGGAAGTCGATAATCTTGTCTTCCCGGCGGATTTTTACGTCTTAGATATGGAATCTAGCTCTAGTGCCACCCCTCTCCTTCTTGGTAGGCCGTTTATGAAAACTTCAAATACCAAGATCGATGTTTCAAACGGGTGTTTGACGATGGAGTTTGAAGGGAAAAGATTAACTTACAATATATATGACTCCATGCGACACCCGAGTGACCATCAATCTTGTTTCTTCTTGGATATCTTTGAGCCATTAGTGAATCAAATGTATAAACTTTGTGATAGAGACCCACTCGAAGTAGCTTTAACTAACAACATGGAAGAGGAAGGTTTGCGTTTGTTGTTGGCCGTTGATGTGCAGGAATGTCTTGAAGACTTGGAAAGGGAAGAGCCCCTAGAAACATATGAGGAACTCAACATCATAGAAATGCTGAAAACAGGACAAACCCGTGCAAAACGCAGCCTGCGCCATACGACGCAGCCTGCGTCGCACGACGCAGCCTGCGTCACTGGACGCAGCCTGCGTCCTGAACTGGCAAACCTGTCCGAGTTGTTTGCCTTGAGTATTCCACTCCACAAGCCCCTCCCTTCCATAATCCAGCCCCCGAAGGTCGAGTTGAAGACCCTCCCAAGCCATTTGAAGTACATCTTTCTAGGGGACAAGAACACCCTACCACTTATCATTTCAAGCACACTCACCGAGGACCAAGAAGACAAATTGGTATCACTACTTCAAAAGCATAAGGAAACATTTGGGTGGAGCATAGCGGACCTAAAAGGGATAAGCCCGGTGACTTGCAAGCATAAGATACGGCTTGAAGTGGATGCCAAACCGGTCCGACAACCCCAATGGAGGCTCAATCCACCCATGGCGGAGGTAGTGCAAGAAGAGGTAATTAAGCTATTACAAATGGGTATCATTTTCCCTATTTCCGACTCCCGTTGGGTTAGCCCAACTCTAGTCGTACCTAAAAAGGGAGGAGTGACGGTAGTCAAGAATGCACAAGGAGACTTGGTCTCCACCCGACCACAAACCGGTTGGAGGGTGTGTATTGACTACCGCCGCTTGAATGCGGTTACATTGAAAGACCATTTCCCGCTACCATTTATTGATCAAATGTTAGAAAGACTAGCGGGAAAAGCTTTCTATTGTTTCCTTGACGGGTACTCGGGGTATTTTCAAATCCCAATCGCACCCGAGGACCAAGTCAAGACCACATTCACATGCCCATTCGGTACATTTGCTTATCGCCGTATGCCCTTTGGTTTATGTAATGCACCGGGAACTTTTCAACGGTGCATGTTGAGTATTTTCTCCGACTATGTAGAAAGGATCATAGAAGTATTCATGGACGATTTCACCGTCCATGGGGACTCCTATGATGTCTAAAACACCTTGCTCTTGTCTTAGAGCGATGCCAAGAGTCCCATCTCATTTTAAACTCCGAAAAAATGTCATTTCATGGTAACTAGTGGCATCGTTCTAGGACATGTAGTGTCGGAAAGGGGGGTTGAGGTGGATAAGGCTAAGGTTGACATCATCAAAACTTTACCTTATCCCTCTAACACCCGAGACATTAAGTCTTTTCTCGGACATGCCGGTTTCTACCAGAGATTTATTAGGGATTTTTCCAAGATTGCTAACCCCTTATGTAAGCTTTTGCATAAAGAAGCGGAGTTTGTTTTTGATGCCTCATGTAGGAAAGCTTTCGATGAATTGAAGGAGAGATTGGTCACCGCACCAATTATTCAAGCACCACGATGGGATCTTCCATTTAAAATCATGACCGATGCAAGTGATTATGCATTGGGAGTGGTTTTGGGTCAAAAGAGTGACAAGGGACCCCATGTGATCCAATATGCTTCTACCCTCTTGAATGATGCTCAAAAGAACTATTCTACGACGGAGAAGGAGTTCCTTGGTGGGATTTATGCTCTAGAAAAATTCCGATCTTATCTCTTGGGCACAAAGGTGATCATCTACACCGATCATGCCGCCATTAGATACCTTGTGGCAAAGAAGGATGCAAAGCCAAGGTTGTTGAGATGGATCCTTCTCCTAAGTGATTTTGATGTGGAAATAAAAGACAAGAAAGGGGTGAAGAATGTGGTGGCGGATCATTTGAGCCGGCTAAACCATGAAGGAAGACCATCATGCCCTCTTGAGGAGGTTGAAGGAGGTCTCCCTCATGAGTCCCTTTATGCTATACAAGTGGAGGAGCCATGGTATGCTACCATGGTCAACTATTTGGTGACAAAGCGGCTTCCAAGCCATTTCTCTTCTCATCAAAAGAGCAACGTAAAATCCGATGCAAAGTACTATACATGGGATGATCCTTACTTGTGGAAGTTTTGCCAAGATCAACTTGTGAGAAGATGTGTGCCCGAAAGTGAGATTCCTTCCATCTTACATCATTGTCATGACTATGCTTGTGGAGGACATTTTGGGCCACAAAGAACCGCTAGAAAAGTGCTTGAATGCGGTTTCTTTTGGCCAAGCCTTTTCAAAGATGCCCACAAATTTGTAAAAACGTGTGACCGATGTCAAAGGGTGGGGAATTTGACAAAAAGAAATGAGATGCCACAACAACCTCTTCTATATTGTGAGATCTTTGATGTGTGGGGAATTGACTTTATGGGCCCTTTTCCTAATTCCGGTGGTTATTTATACATCCTCTTGGCGGTAGATTATGTGTCAAAATGGGTTGAAGCAATTCCTACCCGCACTGATGATGCCAAGGTAGTAGCCATTTTCATCCAAGAGAACATATTCTCCCGGTTTGGTTTTCCATGGGCTATCATTAGTGATAGAGGTACCCATTTTTGCAACAAGGTGATTGGAGGCCTTCTCAAGAGGTATTGGGTGAATCATAAAATTTCCACGGCCTACCACCCACAAACAAATGGGCAAGCCGAACTCTCCAACCGTGAAATAAAAGGAATCCTTGAAAAGACGGTTAATCCGGATAGAAAGGATTGGAGCAAGAGGCTAGTTGATGCGTTGTGGGCATATAGGACCGCTGTTAAAACCCCCATTGGCATGTCCCCATTCCGTCTCATCTATGGCAAGGCTTGCCACCTCCCCGTGGAGGTTGAGCACAAAGCCTATTGGGCTATCAAATCTTTCAACCAAAACCAAGATGAGAGCGGTATGCACCGAAAGCTTCAATTACATGAACTTGAGGAATTTCGCCAAGATGCGTATGTGAACTCTTCCATCTATAAGGAGAAAACAAGAAGATGACATGATGGGATGATAAACAGTCGGGTTTTCAAGGAGGGCGATCAAGTTCTTGTGTTTCAAAATCGGTTTAAGCTCTTTCCGGGTAAGTTGAGGTCAAGATGGTTCGGACCTTACACCGTCAAAAAAGTGTTTACCCATGGAGCTATTGAAGTGGAAGGGCCCGGGGATGGAAAGCTCCTCAAGGTGAATGGCCACCTTCTCAAACACTACTTCCAAGGATGTGCCCGGGAGGGGGAAGAAGAGGTCTTGCTTGAAGACCCCGTTTATGAAAGTTGAAAAGCTTGAAATAGCTAAGTCGAGCCATCGACTCTAAATAAACGGCAAATCGTGTACATACTCTATCCTTGTGAATATTTCTTTGAAGTTCATTGTTAATTCTTAGTATTTGAGTTGTTTTCAATTAGTTAGACATTGCATCAAACAAAATTTTTTGAAGTTACTAACGGTTTTGTGAAGTTTTGCGAGTTTTCGGCCGCCTCGGGATGCGTGCCATGGATAAAAAGTTCGGAAATCGATGGAATTTGGATATTGGAGGTTATCATGGACCATTGGAGTGAAAATGCAAGTATGGAGGTGTTTGGAACACTTAGCCAAAATTTGGCTAAGTGCAAAAGCTAGAAGATCCGGCAATGCAGGACGCAGCCTGCGTCGTCACGACGCAGCCTGCGTCGTAGGACGCTGCCTGCGTCGAACACAGCTTTCCAGCATTTGTTTTTCATTTTGCCCGAGTTCTTCACAAAATCAACCTACATCTTCATACCCTTGTTCTTCACGAAAAACACCCCAAACCAACCCCAATCCCTCAAAACTTCATCTTTCTCCCTCAAATCTTCCAAAACTTTCATCAAACTCAATCAAATTCTTCTTCCAAATCATTATTCTACTTTCAATCACCCCAAAATCAATCTCAATCAATCACAATCTCAGAAAATCCGTCTTAGAAAACCTAGAAATTGTTTCCTAAAATTCGATTTTTAGGAGCTTTGTTGGGTTTTTAAGGTTGTTTGTCGGATTCCCTACCTATTCTAATCATCAAGGAGCTTGAATCTTGTGGAATAGAAAAGGTATAACTTCATACTCAACTTTTCCATTGTTCTTCAATTTTTGCTCGATTTTAGGCTAGAATTGGTCTTAGGTTGAGTTTCCCCTTGCCCTTGATTGATTGTGTAGTTAGGATTGGACAAAATTTTCTGAGTGAGGTAAAGAAATTCAACAAACACAAAGTTTTTGAGGTGTTGAAATTGTTGCACACCAAGTGTTTGTTGAATTGCTTGAGTGAAAAATCTTTTGAGTGATTGTTTGTTGCTTGTTGTATTGTGTTGCTTGTTGAATTTTGCAGAAATGGCACCCAAGATTTCCAAATTGTTTGGCAAAGGGAAGAATAAGAGGGCCGCGGTGAGTGAGCCCGACACCGAGGTGGAAGCGGTGTTCATGGGCTATGAAAGTTTGAGTGTTCAATATAAGAAAATTTGGGATAAGCTAACCTCACCCCGACAACAACCTCTCGTAGCCACAAAATTCTTTTGCCCAAACACCGTCCATGCCTTAGGCATGTTCGACTTCACAAGGGACATGCTAGCTAAAGTAGGGCTAGAGGCTTATCTCGAGTCGGACTCTTGGGATCACACCTATAGGATTTTCGCGTACGAGTTTCTAGCAACCTTGTCGGAGTTGGACGTGCCCGAAGGTGAGGAAAAAGCCTACCGATTCCATTTAAACCAAACTTGGCATAATGCCCCCACTTCCGAAATCCGTCAAATCCTAAAGATCACCAGACAACCCGAAGACATTAGGTGCCCCAATTGAAAAATGCACACAATGTGGGTTAACATTACAAATTACCACGGCCCATCTAAGGATGCCAAACTTTCAGCCATCACCCACCCCGTACTCCGCCTAATCACAAGATTCCTTACCACCATCTTCAACTCCGCGCGATAACCCACCAAAGTGCCGGAGAGCATCCGGCTATGTTTGTGGACTATGCTTCCGGAGGGGGTAGGGATCCCGGATTAGGCCGATTTGTTTTTGAGGGCTTACATTAAACATAGGAAAAAATCTACCAAAGCAAGCATCCATCTTGGGGGGCTGATTTCATTCTTGGTGAGGCACTATGAAGGGGGCATTGGTGATGAGCAAGAGGTGAACATTTGTAGGGGATTGACGAGATACAACCGACTTGGGCTCGAGGAGGTTCATATGTTCAAGACTAGCAAAGAGCAACCCTTGAAAGGGTTTTGGTTGGGGAGTGACGGGCTTAGTTACATGAAGATGCCTCGACCTCCAAACAACCCCTTGCCTAGGGGACCCACAGCGTTGGATTTTTTATTTCCTAGGGAGGAGAGTTTGGGGGAGAGCAATGAGGAAGCGGAGGTAGAGGAAGTGCCTTTGAGGCCAAGACGGAGGGTAAGGAGAGAGGGAGGTGAGGGAAGTGAGCGGGTGAGCTAGGAGATCGAGATCCTCGCAATTGAGCAAGGACCTTACCAAACCACAAATTATCAACAACAACAACAACAACAACAACAACAACAACAACAACAACAACAACAACAACAACAACAACAACAACAACAACAACAACAACAACAACAACAACAACAACAACAACAACAACAACAACAACAACAACCACCACCATTCAATTTCCAATCATCCTTCCAAAGCCACCAAGATACGGACACCCCCATGTTTGATGCGGAGGGTCGTTCTAGCATCCCCATGGAGCCATGGCAACAACAAATGGCTACCTATTTTGCTAGCACCAACGACGTTTTGAAGCACATTAGTAGGAGGGTGGACGATTCGAACACTTGGCAACAACAACAAGGAGGTAGGCTAGAGTCTTTGGTTGATTGGCACAATGTAGTGGAAGAGAGAGAGAGATTGAGAGGGGAGGCCGAGAGGGCTCAACTAGAGGAATGGAGGAACATGGTAGACCGGCAAGAGGAAGCCCGCCTTTGGAGGGAACAACAAGATAAAAGGTGGCAAGAGCAACAAGAGATGTGGACAACCCAAAATGCTTGGAGGGAGCAAGCTACGAGCCATTTTCACGCTCAAAATGAGCGCCACCACACCTATCTTCAAGACTCCTATGAAGATGCGGTGGCACAAGAGGACGTCTATGGCTTGGCTAGCTCACTCTTTGGAATGTCCATCCAACAAAACCCAGGCTACCTGTAACACCCGGAAATGTACCCTATTTTTCTAGTAGAAATATTTTACGAAATCTTTTCAGCAAATTTAAGTTTTAATTTATAATTTTATGTTCCGAGTCGAATTTAGAATTTCCGAGTTCGTATTTGGAATTTCTGTGAGATTCCATGAAAATCCCGTCTTAAGGCGAGTTTGACTCGAGTTTGTTTGACTTTTGAGTTTTGAGACTTTTGAGTCGAGTTGACTTTTCTTGACTTTTGAGTCGAGTTTGACTTTTCTTGACTTTTGAGTCGAGTTTGACTTTTCTTGAATTTTAAGTCGTCTTTGACTTTTCTTGAATTTTAAGTCGTCTTTGAATTTTCTTGACTTTTAAGCCGTCTTTGACTTTTGTTGACTTTCCGACTCACCCTTACTTATACTCCCTCATAACCTATTTTTCCTCATTTTCCACTTACTCCTTCTTCCTCATCAAACCACCAAAACCTAAAACCCTCTTTGATCCGATTTTAAAATCATCATACCGTATTCGTTCTTTGACGGAATTCACGTAAGTTCGTCTTATTCTTCCCCTCTTAGCTTCCTCTATCCGTATTGGTAATAAAATTACCGTCTTTCTCGCTTTTTAAATTATCCGTCTTTCTCAAGGTGAATGATATTCATCTTTTATTATCTAATATTATGTAGGTGGAGATTAGGAAAGCTTAGTAATCGTTTAAAGACGCGAAAAGGTAACGGTGAAGGGTTACTCGGTATCATTTACGTGTTTTGCATGCTTTATATGTTAGAAATCGTATTTGGAATATGATTAGAAGCTTAGGAATCATGTTATGATTTATGATTGTTGTTATTTGATGATTGTTGATGATGAATAGTGATTATTGGTAATTATTAGAAGTGAATTAGGAGAATTGAAAATGATAGAATTGGTGCTTGTTGTTCTCGGGTGGAATTGTATTCCTGGCCGAAGGACCGGCAGCCGGTCTAGTGCCCGGCTAGGAATTTCCCGCACCGACCCTGTTTTGTAGAATGATCATAACTCCTTCGTTACTTGCTTTTTTTGGGCTTGTGACTACTCGTTGGAACCGTAAGAGGATAAGCTATCACCTCGATTTGGAATTTCTGCATTCCCATATCTAGAACTCTAGTTATGACCATTTGAAGTAGACCCTTGTTTTGATAGTTTCCAAACTTGTGATTTTTGTGTTTGTTAGTGTTGTGCTCTGAGCCGGGGTACCGGCCGCCTCCCTCTTGACCGTCCTGGAACACATTACCTTGTTTTCTATGATTTTTGGTTTTTGCCTTGTGCTCTGAGCCGGCCCACCGGCCGCCGGTCCAGTGACCGGCCTGGAACACGGCTGTGATCTTTTCCTTTGATTTCTAAAACTCGTAATTTATAATAGTTCGCATGATTGGTTTATCGTATAATTTTACGTAATGTCTTATAATATTCATGTTTTGGATATATGATATCTCTTTCGCATGTATCACATGTTTTGTGACGGTTTTCGATATGTTCCCACTTTGAGTCGGTTTTTACAAATGAGTCGGTTTGAGCACTATTTTGTCTTGTGCTTTGTATTCTCATTTCCTTGGCTACCTTTCCGTTCGTAAGGCTGGAATGTCGGAACGGAGAGGTATCCTACTGCTTAAATGCATGTGTAGTGGGCATATGACGACGTTGTTGGGAGTTGAAACGCTAATGCGTTGTTCGACAGAGATCCCGGGCGTCACATGTTTGTATACCTTGCGAG
>JAIUZE010023716.1:0-12627 GCA_022085475.1 Heliosperma pusillum | reverse complement strand
ATTTCCTGCAAATATTTCAAAATATATACAAATGCATTCGGACACAATTTTTTGAAAACCAAAAACCGTCTTTCAAATTAGAAAATTTTCAACGTAATCTTACAACCAATATAACCATAACGCTACTTGTCTTACATCTACCGTAACCATGTCTTATACAACAAAATACTAAAGTTTACATTACAAGTAACCATGTCTTACACAACCAACTACCTTACACTTGAAAACCATTTCCGCCTCCACCGGAGTTATCGTTATTTGGGTTATTAGGGAAATCAAATATGTTATTGTTGCATCGGTATTGGGTTTGGGATTCAAACAGTTTGGCTAAGGCCTCAATTTGGCGCCTTGTTTCTTCCCGTTCACGCGTACTAGCGGCCTGACTTGCCGTGATTTGTTGCCTTAGTTCTTCTTGATTTTTCATGTAAAGTTCATCCCTTTGTTGCATCTCCTCTTTATACTTCCTAAACTCTTCGACTTCCCTCTCACGTGCTTCAATTGATTGACTTAGAACACCCGGGATATATTGTTGGGAGGCGGAAGAATTACCTGTCGACGATGATGACGCCGGGGGAGTGTAATATAGTGAGGCGGCGGTCCCTAAACCAAAGACTTGGCCCTTCTTGTATCCATCCACCGAATCGAACCAACACCCGAGATATATTGTTGAAAATTTTGTTTCTTGGACATATCGAAAGCGGGTACACCAACCTCCCACAACTCTTTCAACTCTTCGATAAGAGGTTGTAAGAAGACATCTATGTGACTTTTAGGATTATCCGGCCCCGGAAAAATCAATGAAAGGAACATAAATGGTTTTTTCCTGCACAACCATGGTGGTAGATTGTAAGGAGTGAGAATTACAGGCCAACATGAATACTTTTTCCCAAATTGGCCGTACGGTGTAAAACCATCTGTGCACAACCCAAGTCTAACATTTCGAGGCTCACTAGCAAATTCGGGGAACATTTTGTGCAAATGCTTCCAAGCCTCACTATCGCTTGGGTGGGCAAATGTCCCTTGTACACGAGGGTTTTCTTCATGCCATCTCATAGCCTCCGCAATATTTCTAGTAGCATAAAGCCGTTGTAATCTTGGACCTATAAGAAGGTAGAATAAGACTTTTTCAGGTATTTTTTTCCCACTTGATGGTGTTGTCTTGTACCTATCTTTGCCACATTTCTTACATTTATCAAGCGACACATCTTCTTTCCAAAAGAGCATACACCCGTCCTTACAACAATGAATTTTTTGATAGGGTAGTTGAAGAGCTTTGAGCAATTTTTTGGTGTTATAATAGGTGCGGGTCATCACATTTCCCCAAGGTATAACATCCTTAATCAAGGAAGCAATCTTATCTACACATTTGTGCGATAAGTTGTGCTCACATTTTATGTTAACAACCCTTGCAGCTGCTTGTAACACCGACACATCGCTCCCCTCATATAAAGGTCTCTCCGCCGCATCTAACATATCAAAAAAACTCTTCAACTGAGGGTGTGGAGTTTCCTCTTCACCGATAGGGGTTCCTCCATATGTTCTAATGCACGGTCACCTAAGGCATCTATTACCATCTCACGATATGGTCCTCTTATGGGAGATTGAGTAGTGTTTGGTACATTGTTTGGTATTTTCAAGGAGAAAGGCTCACCATGACACACCCAATCATAATAATTTCCCGTAAAACCTTTACTAATAAGGTGTTCTTGTACCACGAATCCACTCAAGTATTTCAAATTTTTGCACTTTACACATGGACATCTAATTAGTTGTGAATTCCTAAAATCATCTCGAGTTTTAACATATTCAAGAAAACTATTCACCCCACATACAAACTCATACTTAACCATCTTCTTAGCATCAACTCTTTCATACATCCATTCTCGATCAACCATCTTCATTATAAATCTATATAAATACATAAATTTAACATAATTAGGCAATCCAACAACTAATTGAGATTTGAGACAATCTACATTCTTACTAAATAGGCAATCTAAATACTAATTCGAATTACCAATTTTAACCAACTAATCAAATTATACTACCAACATAAAATTTCTAACTACCAAATTTAACCAACATTCAATTTCACAACCAAAGTCCAACATATATCTACTACTAACAACATATATCTACTACTAACCTCTTGAACATACTAACAATTATATATTCTAACATAATCAAATTTCAATCATACAAAATTATAATTGCAAATTTACTACCCTTATCCCTAACCTAAACAATTCTAAAATTACATTCAATTAACAACAACTAATCAATCCTAACATAAAATTATGTGTAAAAAACTATCTTAAACACTAATAAAACAACACAAAACACAATAATTAATTATAACTCATACTTTAATTTACTAAAATCTTGAACATACTAGCATCAAATTAATCAATACCAAAATATAATTGCAAATTTACTACCCAAACATACACATACATCATATACCCAACTTCAATCTAATCAAATTAAAAAACCCCCAATTTAACTTAACCTTAACCCTAACTTATACAACTCTAAATTTCATTCTAATAACAACAAATAATCAAATTCTAACATAAAATTAAGGGTAAAAACAAACATAAACACAATTAAAACAACTATAAACACAAGAATTAAGAGAAAATCATACCTTTATCAAATTATTAGAAGAGAGAAGGTGGTTGTTGAAAAAGGGGGAATGACGTCGGCGGTGGTCGGCAGGTGAGAAGCGGCAGGTGAGTGGCGGCGTCAACGGTGGGTGAGTGGCGGTGGTCGTCGGGTATTGTCGTCGGGTTTGGGAAAATGGTTAGAGTGAGAGTGAGTGAGTAATAATAGAATGAGGGATAGTCGTTTTGTTTTTCACATATCAGATTTCATACCGAGCGATTGGGCAGTCGGTCGGTAATTTTGCCTAATCGGTCGGTATTTTATACCTTTACCGACCGCATACACCCATTACCGACCGACTTGCTATCGGTCGGTAATTTTGCCGACTGATATTTTTATTACCGACTGTCGTCGGTCGCTAAGTTATATTACCGACCGTTTTAAATAGCGGTCGGAATGTGCGGTCGGTGCAAGGGCGGATTCTTGTAGTGCCAAAATGAGATTAAACTGGCCTAAATGAAGTCGAACCATACAGTCAACTTGAGTAGAGTTTGAGTAAACAAAACAGAACTAAAATGAATTGAACTATACTGGACTAGTCGGAAGTGAGCTAAGAAATTATATATATCCAAACTAGGTACAACCATACAAAGAACATGGCCTAAACAATTATCATATTAGCAATTGAACTGTTATAAATCTATTTCACGTTTACAATCATCTTAAATTAAACAATACATAGGCTAAAAAAAAATATTATAACAATGATGTATACGGAGTATATCGTCATTGACACTGTGATTTGCTAAAGCCATGTCTAATATTTCAATTGGTTGAATAAACATGCATATGTGGCTATGTGCTACTCCCTATATTCCGGTGAATTATTTACGTTTACTTTATTTTGTGAAGAAAAAATAAAGCAAGCTATTGACTGGGACGGAGGAAGTATATATCTAAGAAGTACTCCAATATTTACCTATTATGGAATAGTAACAATTGTTATTATAGAAGTTTTTCCTATTGTCTTAAACCGACTTCCAATGGATTTCCATAATCGTACTAGTACTCAAAGATGACATTAAACCTCTATATTTACAAACTAATTACATGTTCCTGCAAAACATCTACAGAAAATTCATCCATTATTCTAATTTCTGATAAGAACATGACTACCTTAACAGAAACCCTTATGGAAATTGATAAAGTGAAACTATATTCCAGTTACGTTGTTCCGCTCAAGTACTGTGAAAACACCGACAACATCGCCTTTAAAGTTAGTTTCGTACTCAAACATAAAACCCGTCTCATATTCTCAAATCCGAATAGACAAGTTATACGTGAATTTAACCAACAAATACCCGGAATCAAATCGCCTGAAATTAAGTGGATTCAAGAAAAAGAGTTATTAGTAGCTGACATGCGTAATAAACTCTACGAAATAGGCGTTACAAGGCGGGAAATTCAAAACTTAGCGATAAAAAAAATCGAAACCTGCGTGGACAGATTAGTTACGAGACATGAATCACACTCAAGTGAGCCTGATTGGTATTTAAACAGGTTAAATGTTGAGCTATCTTTACCAATTTATCGGGTCTATGTGCAGCGAGGCGTACTACCTGAACGCGGGCCAAAGCCAGCTGATGAATTGGCAGTAAGAAATTTGAGGCGGGTACGAGTGGAGGAGTTGACGATTGATGAGAACGAACAATGTTCGGTTTGTTTGGGAACGTTTGTTGAAGAACAACAACTTATTGTGTTGCCTTGTGAACATGTTTTTCATGAAGATTGTGTTTCTAAGTGGTTGAAGAAGAGTAATTCGTGTCCACTTTGCCGTTTTGAATTGCCCGCTGCTATATAAAACTACTAGTACATCAATAACTTCGGTTTTTTAAGAACATTCATAGTATAAGCGATGTTATTTGATTGTATATATTCCTATTTCGATTAAGAAAATTGGATGAATCAATTTGTGTTGTTTTAATTGTACAATTTGTGTTAGGGCCGCTTCTGTATCTGTGACATCTCACAAGCACTTCTCTCTTTTTATCATCATTAAAATCGGTAATAAGAAGTCAAAAACTGATGTAAATTTAGATTGGTGACTTTAAACCGTCCTGTAGTCGGCCGGAACCTAAAGAAGGAAGTCATATGAGTTTCCATCAACATTGAATAATTGTGTCACCAACTTTTGACTGCCCTAGCTACAAGGCTACATACATACCCTTTGTATGGCTAAAGTAAAACGCGTTCAATATTTCTTGGCTGTCACAATGAGTCAATGAGAATAATCTTTTACTCCTTTCTTGGCTTCCTACGAACAGAACAAGACAGTGATTAATAGGGTTTTACTTTTACTTAATTGAGCTACATTCAATTTTGTTTAGGTCTAATTGTCTAAAGTCGGTGATGAAGTAAATAATGATTTCATGAGGCATGTGTCCACCTACACTCCCACTCACTTTTTTTATTTGGTAGAAAATTGGATGGGTTAAGGAACTAAGTACTCTGGTGGTAGGTATAAAATAATTCCGTCAATTATTAATGAGTTTTTGTCACAATGATTCTGATACGGTGACAAGAAAATTAACTTATTTAAAAGTTTAAGTTGATCGTTCTAGGTCCATGAATAATTTTTGACTCTTAATATATTCATCAACAATCTTTTGGCTTTTTTGTTGACTAGTTGTTGCTCCGCGCCCTACCGGGCGCGGTGCCCTAATTTGGCTAATCGTTCAAACGACCTCATTAGGGGGCATCGAAATAGAAACGAAGCTACCCCTCACCTGGCTAGAAACGCCAATAAACCATAATAATTACTATACTTAATGCAAGAAAGGCGCGTAAAAAAAGACATATATGCAAAATACATCAGGTACATTTTTGCTAAAATTCTTAGCCTAAGTAAATCAAAATAACATTTACATAAATTGACATGGTCGGCGAAATTTCTTGAAAACACAATATCTAATAGGCATATGTGCTGCCACCATAGAGATTGTCGTAAAATATTGTGCATTGTCCAATAACTCGGTAAATCATAGTATCATAATACTTGATAATATAGGTATTTGATACCTGAACAAGTATACCAAAGGCGAACTTTTTGGTTGTGCAATTCGACACGTGCAATGTAAATTTTTAACACCATCAAAACTAAATGGCTCGGCCCCTAGCTAGTCACATAAAGTTAGCCTTACCTGTTCAGAAACATCAAGTTACCTCACAAATAATTCAAATTATGATTAGTGTCAAGTATTAAGTTAGGTCTAAAAAATGGTGAAAAAGTCCACATTCATAGTTAACAATACAGAAAGCCATGGCAATGCAGCTAATATTACTAATAACAAAACCGTTTAGCATTTCTAAGCAGTTGAGGGTTGTGAATGCTTTATTCTTTGACATACCATCTCTTTCACACACCAAACAACCAAACCCGGAATAATAAACATGTATCATAAGTTCAAATAAACTTACCAGACTGAAAAACCATCATGAAACAAACAATATGAATATAAGAAAAGCTTCCCATATGTTGGCCATTTAGTCGGTTTTCTTTTTGCATAAGCCTTGGCCATGTACCAAACCTGCTATTAATTGATTTACAAATATAGCTCTATTACAACAATAAATTTAACTTCAAGAAATATGTTAAGTTGTCATGAAACGCGAAACACTCTGACAAGAGAACTATCGTTACTTTAAAAGGAAAAAACAACATTTGTTAACAACTTAATTAATGAAGAAACAAGATACTGACTACTGTCGAATTATAAGACGATTACAAGTTGTACAGTGTCACCATAACATTACATTGAAAAACCAACTAAGGAATGGAAGTGACAATATATTACACATGTACAAACCAGTTTACTGCATTAATCCGTTGTTGCTACACGGTTGATCATATATTTTTATACGTTGACTGGGACACAATACATTTCATGGCTTAGTAAACAAACGTTATAATGCAAAAGGAGCACTTGAAAATGTTACTACAAACTTGTTTTCCGTAGTAGGAGTAACTAATGAAGCGTATAAATAGTGACTAAAACTCATTAATCTCAATATTATATGAAGCTCACAACCTGATTCTTGTGACGCGTTACAATTAGTTATAAGCATTTCAAGTGGTTATGCTCAAATAGAAGTATTTGGATTGAGTTTATGTGCGACCTGCGACTACTCACCGAAAACGTACATGAAAGTATACAAAGCTTTATTCTTAACTCCACATGCTGACAATCAAATAACTACCCATTTATATATAGTAATTTAAAGTACATCCAGCTTATATACTCCCAAAACTGAGTATCAATACAGATTTTGTTGCTTTCAACTAATTGTAATTCCTAATGGATGCATTTACAACCAGTGGGCTTAGAAGCGAACACATTTTGCATTAGAGCTCTACATTTGTTCCCAATTAGCAAAAAAGGCGACCAGTTTGGACACAATTAGAAGGAACGAATTTGTCTTCCTCCTCTTCCTGCCCCTTCTCCCTTGTTCTATTTCTCTTTCTCCTTAGCCTCCTTCTCGTCCTTTGTCTTCCTCTACCATTCTCGTTCTCCTCCACCTAAGACGCTTTTAAATAAATAAATAAAAATCATGATTATGTTAAAAATATTGCTAGGCAGCAGATGAACAACATAATATAATTGCATATATATAAGCACCTATAAGGCTATAACAATTGTCTAAATATAAATCTATGGCTAAACCTCATGTGAGACATGAGAACGATCACAAAGGCATCCAAGAAGTCCCTTCACATGGTGACTCACATAGCAAGGCTCTATTCTATACTAAAAATTCTAGTAGTAGCATACTCGTCAACAATAGGTCATGTCTGAATCACACTTTTAGTCGTTTTCATTTAATCATAATTCCACCTTTAGTTGATTTCATTTAATCATAATTCGTAACAGATGAAGGCCGTTAAGTGATCTTAGAAGAGAATACATTTTGCTCCATCTCTACATTTGTTCTAAAATAGCAAAAAAAAGATGGCGTAAACAATGACCAGTAATAACCGGAATTAGTTATAACTAATCATTTCATAACAATGATAGCTTTTGGGGAAAAGAAACCCAAATAAATGGAGATGACATACAAAATCCACAACCCAAACTGTCATAGTTCATCTGCAGCAAGCGATACAAACGAACACCCTAACTGCCTATATGACGACATTGACCCCAAAAGCCACAAATGAAAAGGCCTCCCAAACTAAACTGATCCGAACTAACGAATATGGAACTTGAAAAATGATTTGTTTATTTATCGAATGAGATGGAGCAAGGAAACACCATGTGAGGAGAAAGATGAGCAAATGAGCGAGATTTATACCAAAAAAAACCAAAACATAAAATAGCCCAAAAACTAAATCAAGCCGGAATAACGAACCTAAAACTGGATAAGAGATGCCTTTATTTATCGACTAAGCTGGATAAAGGAATCACCATTTGAGGAGAAATATGAGCAACTGAGCAATATTTACGAGGGAAAAAGTCATAGCCAGAACCGCAATGCACATCTAACGGAAATGGAGTCCGTAGAGGTACACGTCGTAACCAAAGCCGTAAGTGCAAAGCACGATATGGGTTCAATACCTCTGTGTAGGGTCCGCTAGCACCACCGCCAATGTAAAGCACCGGCAATGCAGATAGCCGTTTCCCCCGGCCATAGCAGAACTGCAACGTACAACAACATATAATTACATCCTAGATGACATGGAAAAAAATATAATAACACGAAATCAGTACGAATGATGGTCAAACGGTCTTGCCGCCTCCAACCCAAACCAGTGCGGAGAATCGCAACACAAACTCACCGGCTCCTCACCCATCAATCTGAGATCTTATCCCACGCGCGCGCAAACAATTTGTCAACTCCCTGCCACATTAAAATGTACCAGTAATGATAGAACTAAACATCGCCGGGTAAAAAAGTCAATAGATATTAGCAAACTGAACAAAACATGACCACCTTTGAATAAGAGCAACACATTTTCAACTAACGAAGGTGGCACTTGTGCTATGAAGCTGAAAAGGACAAGTCCTAGCCACCCCAGAACCGTAATGATTATCAGCACTTAGTGCAAACTGATTGTAAGGTAACAGACGATTTAAAAAAGGGGACACCCGACAATTGATCTAGAAATACAACAAGCAAAATTAGTATTTACCCAAAGGGAAAAAGTACATATGCACGCCAACAAAAACAGTACCAATGCTCCGGCACTACCGACACAATTGCCAAGACTAAATATGTTGGTGAGATTCAGAGGTACGCCCATCCATGCCAGATCCCCATCGTTAATTAGGTTTAAATGCACACCAATGAATTTAAAATTCGAGGTAATAAACAAGCAAACGAAGAATAATACACGCAAAAAACTGAGTATATGCGGCTAGGGGCCTGAATTGACCAAATGTGGTCCAAAATGAAGACACTAATAGTAGTCAAGCGCAAATGAAAAGTTTAAAACGACCACTGAGCAGTAGCCAACAAATACATGCCGACGCTGTCATTTGATAGGTAATAACTCTATGCGTACGGTGTTAGCCAAAATGGTAAGAACCATAACAGATACACCAGGAAACAACATCAAATCAATAACCAACGAACATCTTTGCGTGAAGCTACAATTGACACAATAAAGTGATCTATATCGAGGGCCAGAATACCAAACCAGCAAACAACGATTACAAGTCACGGTTACAAAGATAACACGGTACTGATTTGGCTCAAGACAATGATGGAATGGAGAGTAGGCAGTAGGCACACTAAACAACCTCCCCCTCCCGCCAAAATAAAAAACAGCACAAACAAATTAGAACCAAACACCAGCAGTACTATTAAAGAAAGCGCCGCGGGCGACCTTAAGACACCTAGCATAAGAAGTTGTTTCGACGTAGCAATCAAAGAGGCAAAAGAAACATAAGCAAGAAGTGGCATAAGCTACCTGAGACGAGAAGAACCAGCGTGAACTTAATACTCATCTCTTCTAATCTCTAATTCCAGACCCTTTGAACCCTATACTTTCTAACCTGAAATCAATACATCTACAAACTAAATACGCTTAACGAATAAAATAGAGATATGGAGTGAAATATAACATTTTTTTTAGCAAAGTTGCATAAGATCAGTCTTAAGCACCTAGTGACAATAAGCATAGTAAACTTTCTGCTGGATCTTTAACACTTTAACAGCTTGAGCCATGACATCCATCTCTCTATATAGCTTCACATCTTTAT
The DNA here is from genome assembly GCA_022085475.1 of Heliosperma pusillum. Lineage (NCBI taxonomy): Eukaryota > Viridiplantae > Streptophyta > Magnoliopsida > Caryophyllales > Caryophyllaceae > Heliosperma > Heliosperma pusillum. Next base: position 2,764 of record JAIUZE010023716.1, on the reverse strand, counting down.
CAAGCACTAAAATCAGTGAAGAAATTATTCAAGTCCCTTTGAAGGCGTATAACATCACCAACATCACCACCATACATACAGATAACAAAGCAGAATTCAAATCCGCAATGAGGCAGGTAATATATTAACAAATAACTAAATAAATTACCTCCTCTAATCCCATTTCATCACAGGGAACACAAAAAGGAAAAGAATTGGTGTAATCAACACAAAAAACAAAGATTACAATAATTAACAACAAAGGAACAGTACCTTTAGAACTGAGTCGAACCCCTCAATCCATAGGCCATGACCACTGTAACCACAACGACGACAATCTAAATATACAAACGCTATAAAAAGAAAGGCAACAAACCTAATCAGTACACTCAACTCCTCTCTTTTTATGTTATCTAAATGTTTCGATGGGTATTAACCAGAAGAAGCCGGCTACATCTGAAGATGCATCCGAGGCTAAGCCAAAGAAGAAGACGAAACTCCACCAATATCATTGTAGCATTACTGTATCACAGAAAACTTATATATAATGTGACGGTGTAGTGTGGAATCAAACCATTAACCATATAACCACATAAGTAATACACACAATTTTAGGTTGGTTTCACATGCCACACCGTCTCAAAGCAAGAAAAGAACAACAAGCTTCACCAAGATGCTGCAAATAGCAAGGGTAAAGAGACTCGCATACATCTTGCCAGCAGGGCTTGTACTGTGATCACGAGGGGTTACTAAAGACTACACCTCCAGTTTATTTTTATTGGCTGACATTATTCATAAGGTTAAAGAACCAAACTCAATAGCGCAACTGGTACAATATAGACACGGTACCCCTTTTCACTCTGATCTCCTCACTTTTTCTCCACCCCTCATTAATCCAACACCCTCCTACCATGCTGCCCCTACTTCATAACAAATCCATCCTACCCCGTCTAAACAAATCAAGTGCATACTTCATCCCTCCCTGCCGCTCAATCTTAAAGGAACCGAGCACAAACTCGACTTCTGTAACTCGAGGCTATACCATAAGGTATGAAAACATCCTAGTCCTAGACTGATCAGACCTAGCGACAACAGCTATTCCATTCCCCGTCTCATGACCAAAAGTACATAAGAATCTCTATTAGGCGACCCCCTAAGCAGAGTTGGCTAGTACTTAAGCTGGCTCCATTCCCAAAGTGGAACTATTAGGCAGCCATGCTCCGACTTGGAGATAAACCCCCCAGGCCGGAACACAAAAGCTATCAAGCAGTGAACTATATACTCGTTAAAGATAGTAAGGCCTATCTATGACATGGTCCAAGATAATCATTTAGAATTAGAATGGTCAAGACGCCATATACTCATAATTCTCTATGGGTACTTAGTCAACACGACATATATCATACAATCAAACAGTCCCGGGAAAACTTCCTATCATGTGACTACTTGCATATAAATCATATTCAAATATCATATCGCCTCATATCTACTAAGGCTCATTCATTCATTCATTAAATACAACCTTACTTGAAGACAAATCCCCGACCGAGTCCCGCGACGGGTCATCAGTCAAAACGGGGCTGACTAGATCTTAGTTTGACCAAACCCGTTTGGTCAAACCGGCTAGAAACAGAGTCTTTACCATTTAGACTTGAACATAAAATCATTATATTCATTTCATGCTATTTTATTCCAACTAGGGATAGCAATGGGTCTAAGACCCGACCCAAACCCGGCGGGTCGGACCCAAATGGGTCGGGTTTGGGTCTCGTTTTTTCAGACCCGGTGGGTATGGGTCGGGTATGGGTCCACTATAAATAATTCGGGTTCGGGTATGGGTCTAAATTATAGGACCCGGACCCGACCCTTGGACCCTTTAATTTGAAAAAAAAAGGGAAAAAAGCTTAACACTTGAAATCATCAGACGCCCACTATCTATTTGTCATATACATGACCAAACAAAAGATAGTATCATAGTACTACAGTACTACACTAGGGAGCCTCGCTTAAGAATGAGAATCATGAGGCAGGGTGAGTATAAGGATTAATTTCACCTCATTTGGCTCCTTCATCCCCAAAAGAAACCTCCACCAGTTCACCAGGCTACTGACAACGATCGACGTGACACCAGTCCACCACCAGCCGGCACGACATGTGTTCAACAACTGGTATGACACACGACCACCAGCCGCCACCACAGGCGACCACCACAAGTGAGTCGTAACCACCGATAGAGATTCGTTTGTGTGTTCTTTGAGGCAAATAGATGTTAGGGTTTAAACAATATATTTGGGGAAAATTAATATCGATCTATTTATGGTTGATTTTTGTAGGTTTTGTTGTGGTTTGTTGTTATTTTAATCAACACCACCAACATTTCAATGGATGAGGATTGAAATTGGAATGCAGCAGACAAATAAGCTTAGAAACTCAGTAAGCAGACAAATAAGCTTAGAAGCTCAGTACAAAATTCATGCCCGCGGGTAGACCCGGACCCGACCCGGACCCGTCGGGTATGGGTTTGGGTCTACTAATTTTAGACCCTTACGGGTTTGGGTCGGGTAAGGGTCCAATGTAATTGTCACGGGTCCGGGTCCGGGTCTTAGTGGACCCGACCCAGACCCAGACCCGACCTGTTGCCATCCCTAATTCCAACTCCTAACATGTGAATTATTAAATCTTACGAAAACCCGCTTGACTTAAAGAATATCAAATTAAACTACAATCTCGTATTATAATTTCTAACATGTGAGAAATAATAATATTATGAAAACCTTTTAAATAA
>JAIUZE010023715.1:0-14821 GCA_022085475.1 Heliosperma pusillum | reverse complement strand
AGGGGGGGGGAATAGTTTTAAATGATGTTCGGGATTAAACCGTAAAAGTTATTCTTTAATTCTGAATAAATTCAAAATAATTATATTAAATTATCATAAATTCAAATAAATCTTAATAAAAATAAATTAAATTTATTATTTTTCAAAATAAAATTTCGGTCTTTCAATTTACGAGGTGAGTCGGAAAAGTCAACGAAAGTAAAAGTCGACTTAAAAGTCAAGAAAAGTCAAAGATGACTTAAAAGTCAAGAAAAGTTTATGACGACTTAAAAGTCAAGAAAAGTCAATGACGACTTTAAAAAGTCAAGAAAAAGTCAAAGACGACTTACAAGTCAAGAAAAGTCAAAGATGACTAAAAACGGGATTTTCATGAAATCTCTCAGAAATTCCAAATACGAACTCGGAATTTCAAAATACGACTCGAAACAATAAATTCTATTTTAAAAACTTAAGTCTGCTGAAAAGTGTTAGTAAATATTTTTACTAAAAAAAATTGGGTACTTCTCGGGTTGTTACATAGCCTTTCAATATTGTCATTTAAATATCGCCTTTAGTTAGATTTTAAATACCGTCACTTGGATCAGAGTACTTCCCCGATCGGATACGTGACAACCCGATCGGGTAAGTCTTATGTTTCTTGTTTTACATATTGCAATTTACATATTCGTCATTTACATATTGTCAATTACATACTTGTCATTTTATTTTATGTTAATAGTTTATACAACCACCTCTAATGACTCGGACTTAAATGAAAATCACTCCATAGCAATTCATAGTTAACACGTACTCCCTGAGGATCGACACCCTACTTCCCTAATTACATTCCTTATGTTGTTAGCCTAAGTGTGGGTAATTATTTTTGTATCGGGACCGCGACATAACCGATCAGTGAGCAATCTGATCTCCATCTTTGGTCTTCTTAAAATACATTTAATAAATTACAAAATATAAACCTATTTACATTCTAATTTAAAAACATAATTTAATGAAAAATAAAGTGGAGATTCGAGATCTCAAAATTACATCAAAGATCATGTTTCCATCATCACGAAAACATGATCAACTAAGGCCACACTAGGTAATACAAATTACAACCGATTGCAAAAATACGTAAATTAAACCATTCAACCATTCATTCAACAAGATAAAATGCATCAACTATAAATTAAACATTCAAGACATAATTCTTTAATTATGAAGAGTAATTTATCCAAACCACCTTTTAAAATGATCAAAATTATGTGATAATTCTTTAATTAATCACAATAATCCCAACCAAACATAATCCAATTTTAATTCATATTCTTTAACATTAATTAATACAACATTATTTTAAACCTCTTTAAAATAATTGGGTATCCAATTATTGTGAACTTCTTCACAACAATAAACAAAACATTATCATTATAATGAAATATAACAAAACTTGCGACCAAAAATTAAAAAAAACGAAACGAATTTTTTTTTCTTTTCTTTTGGCAGCCATAGTTTTTTTTTTTTTTAAAATATACAATTTAATTTGATGTTACTAATATTTTCAAGATCGGTACAAATTATCAACATCTAATCATTATTAAACATCGATACAAACTAGATGATTCAATTTAACAATTTAAAATGAATATCTAAAACAAAGAATACCGAAAAATATATAGCAATTAACATTCAAATCGATTTCCGTTTACATTTTAATTTAATCCTTATTAAATCAAAACAACTACAAATTCATCATGTTATCATCTTAACTATTTAAAACAACAATTATAATGAATCAAAATGAAAAACAAGGGAAAAAAAAAAAAATTTATACAGATGAACAGTACAGACGAATTTTTTTTTTTTTTTTCTCGGCAGAAATAAAAAAAATAATGATTCTAATCTTATATTTCATCAATTATGAAAACATATAAAATAATTTCGTAGCCCTTGGCTCTGATACCACTTGTAGGAAATATCGGTATATTTCGTCATTAATTTACGGATTATAACGAAACTATAGTATATGAATTACGAGTCATAAAAGAATTGCATAATATAAAATTATAGGAATTTAGAATTAACCTTTGGTCCTAGTAAATTTGGCCTATGAACAATATCGAAATCGATATTCTCCTAATTATTGCACCCAAGATGCTCCAAGATATGCCTTGCTTGTGCTAGAATTTTAGAGAAAAGTTACTGCTAATTTTTCTTTTGTGTGATGATGAATGATAGAGAGAAATCAAGAGAAAAATCTGAATTTTTCCTTTGTTCTTCTTGCTCTATTCGGCCGTGTGTCTAGGTCAGTAGAAGGAGAAGTTTTTCTCCTTTTTACTCCTCTTGTTATTAGGGTTTTTGACCTAATTAACATAAGAGAATAATAGGAGATATTTTCTCTTATTTTATCTCTTATTATCCGAAAATTAGGAGAAGAAAAAGACTATTTTCTCCTTCATTTTTTCGGTTATATTAGCATGTAATATAATATAAACGTCAACTATAAATATCCGTATATTTATAATTTGCTACCTAAATATAACATATTATGTTTAATTACGAATTAACATTTTAATTCGTTTAAGCTTACATTATATACGTTGATTAAATATAACGGTTTATATTCAATTACGAATTACATTTAATTCGTCTCAGCTAATAGTATTTAATCGTTATTAAATAATCATATCATCATTACATTGACTAACCTTTTAGTCATATTCATCGACTAACCTTTTAGTCATATAATAAGGCATCAATATGATTATATTATTTATATAATCACATCTCTCAGACACATCCTTTAGGTGTGACTTTTAGGGACCAGTTGATCACCGCCATTAAAATGACAATAACGTCAAACTCCTAGCAAGCCAACCGTTATCGATAAACGTTAATCAACTGATAAGAATACTAAGTATACCCTGTGAACCTGTAAGAGATTTATTCATGTTATCACACTAACTGTGGAGGACACTAGCTCCAACAACAAGTAAAACAATTGATTAAGGCCTTAAATCAAAGTTTATCATGAGAATCAAACAAGAAATAGAGACAACTAAAACAATTCTACCCGGAATCAATTTATACTTATAAATTAATTAGACATGTTAACCCTTCCCCTAGAACAAAGATTACTTATGCATGATTAACAATGAAAGGGAAACTAAGATTATAAAACTAAGAATGGTAAACATGATAAAGGAAATGCTAAAAGAAAATGAAACTATAATGTAAAAACAAGAATAAGGATTACCGGAAAGGATGAGGAAAGATTGAAATGGAATAGGAACTTGAATAGGAAAATGCAAACCCGGAAACTAGAATTCCAATTACAAGTAGAACAATTACAATTGAAGGAAACTTAGAACTAAACTAGACTAGAGAAAACTAGATCTAAAACTAAAACTACAAAATGGAGAAAGAAAGAAAAAACTAAACTAAAGATGCTAAAAATGTAAAATGGAGGCTAGGGTGTTCTAATTCTAATATAGGGTTGTGTGTAGAGTTGTGGCTGGACATCCTTTATATAGGCTTAGGTTTCGTGGGCAAGGGGCTAAACATTCAACATATAGGACAAAAATTAGGAAGACGAAGCAACTATGCGTAGAACCTAATAAACCCGATCGGGATTTTGGAACCCCGATCGGGGTTTTGGTCTGTTCAGAACTTTGACTTTCGTTTGATCTTCCCTTGGTACGTGACTTGATCTACCTTAACTCCATTGACTTTAGATTCGAACGGGGACGTAACTAACACCTCTTGGGCCTCATTTCCTCCCCTATTTGAGCTTGATCATATCCCCAAGGGTTAAGGGTCGGAGCATGAGGTTTGAGACGACTTTCGTCGACGAATAGCAAAACCGTCGCAACTTGTGCATATGAGCTCGGAATGACTTGAAACTTGTTCCCTTTGACTCGGAACCTCTAGATCTTTATAGCATGCCATCTTAACCTCACGTAATCGTCCTTCTTAGCTTCTCCTTGCTCATATTTCCTTCAAATGACGGGATTTGAAGTAGAAACGACTCAATTCCTACAAATGACATTAAAGCACGAGAAATACTGCAAAGGAGAGATTAGCTCATAAAACCACTTCTTAAAGTGGATAAACCATATCAAATCGAGCTATAATGAGGGGATAAAATCATACAAATTAACAATTATCACGTCCCCGTAATTTTTCAAAATTAGGTTTTGGCATGTGAATGGTGCCTCAGCCGGGTACCCGGCTGCCGGCCACCCTAACCGGCTGGGGGCCCCTGCTTTGTTATTCTTGTACTTTGGTGTTGGTATGGTGCACAGCCGGGTACCCGGCCGCCGGTTCCCTTGGCCGGCTGGGACCCCATGCACCCCTTTTTCTTCTATTCTCCCTTTAGTCTTCACATGTAATGGTTTGTATGGTTTGTTTATCTTATAAACTTACGTAATGATATTAAATATGCATGTTTAGACTATACGATATCTCACATGATTTTATCACATGTATAGTGACGGTTTTAGCATGTTATCCCTTCTAAGTCACTTATGCCTTGAGTAATGGGTCGAGTCTTGTACATTGGATGTTTTGAACTCTCATTTCCCGATTGCACCTCTATACGCATTAGACTTGATGTCAAAGTGATAGGGGTATAACCTTAATGCTTCTGCATTTGCTAGTGGGGATATGACGACTGATACGGCTATCGCAACCCTATCAAAGATAAAACCTAACGGTCTCAACAAATGCAGTAGAGGCAGTCGGGTATCGAATCCACAGGGAGAGGGAATCCTATAACTTGCTAAGTCTGCCAAGGTAACACAACTGGGAGTTTGTTGAAATGCTTTTCTAACACTACAAAAGAAAAGGGAAAGAGAAATAAAGAGCGAAAAACAGAAAGAAGAAGAACTAGGATCGTCGGTTCCCCATGGCATCTAGGGTCAGGATAGAAATCAAAGTAGAAACTAAACAGGTTTGTGAGTAGTGAAAAGGTCCTCTCGGTCCGCTATTCGCCCTAAGATATACTAACTTAGCTCTCGCCCTCATTAGCATAATCCCAAAGTTCATCACTGATCTGCCCTCTTCCAATCTCTCGATCTAGGTCAAGGGGGTATCAAGTCAATCAATTGAATGCGTTGACTCAAACAATTAAAAGCTATTAAGTGTGAAGAGTGCTTCCAAACCTAATCTAAAGACTACTAATCAATTCATCTTACATAAGCCACGGTTCCCCTAAATCCTAGCAAAGGAATTAGCTACACATAATAGAAAGAAGAACAACAACAATAACAAATAAGGAACAAAAAGACATAGAGAAATAATTAATTGAATTCAAGAACAATAATACCGAATTGGAAAGGAGAAGAAAGTCAGAGGAAGCCCTCCAATTCAGATCCAAAATTCACAGTCAAAAGTAAAAGTCTAGGGTCTAAAATTGCTGTCTAGTCTCCAGTCTAAAGTCCGGAGAGATGATGCTATTGTTACGTAGTTTCACCCTTAAGTACAATAACAAAATACAAGGCGTCCACACTATTTCGCGAAGCCCATCAATATAAAACCACTCGATCGAGTAGAAATTGTTGTCCAAACCACTCGATCGAGTGGCAGCAGTGCTCGATCGAGTAATTGCCCAAATCCAGCAGCTCGATCGAGTGGATTGGTTACTCGATCGAGGTCTACTAATCAAAGAGGTGGTCGATCGAAGGCTTTTGTAATTGAACGAGAGTTTTGCTCATGGATTTCATTCTTCCATTCCTTTAACACGGCTTCACGCATTCCGAGATACCAAGATTCCTTTCCGACTCACTTATGCATGCTTGAGGAGCTACAAAAAATGGCTAGTTTTCCGTCATTCTGGTTCACATCTGCAAATATTACAAAACAAACCAAAGTAGACTATTCGAGGGATATTTGTAGTGTAACACTACTAAATGACCATGGAAATGCGTGCAAATATGGCCTAAAAGGTCTATATAAAATACACGCATCAAACTTCCCCAAACCAAACCTTTGCTTGTCCTCAAGCAAGAAAGGATGCAGCAAACAAATGAAACAAATCAACTCCTGACCACCGCAAATCGCCTGCTTGAACCAATTTAATGCAACAATCAAACTCAGCAATGATATCAAATGCAAACGAACTGAACCGTCAACCTTGCCAGACCATCAATGTCGGATTCTCGCGAGTCACTCTTCTCTCAGCAAAGCAAAGGGTAAGCAAGTCATGTGTAAGAGAGAGAAGGAGAAAATAATCGCTCACCTAACTACGACCGTCGCGTTCATGCAATGCTAACTAACATGATAAATGATTCAGTTACCGTACACACGCACAACCACCATTCAAGGACTATCACACGCCGAATACTCGCAACATTTGGATAAGTGAGGTTATGGGTAAGAACGGGCAAAGCAATAATGGAAAGAGGAGGTAAAGCGTCAAGCTAGCTACCTGATCTTAATCAAATAACAAAATCCGTCTTCTTATCTCATAATGAAACACACAGCCATGATTCGGCCAACAACTCACTAAAACCAACAGGATGGAGTGAAAACGAATTGGTTAGCTTATTCAGCTCTATCTGAATCCCCAAATGATATGAATAAAGCACGGGAACAGAGATCAATTTCTTTTGTTTTTCTTTTTCTCTAACATATTTTTTTCTTCGTTTATTTTTTTCAAAAATATTCAGCTAACATTTCCACGGAAGCAATTTCAACTTCAATTCCCAATTTCTTCAGATACCAACTCCGTAGCAAGGATGCGAACCAAACTGATAAAATGAAGTAAATACCTCAACAACCACTACTAGACTAGCTCGACGCAAGGTAGGCTGAATTTAGGATGTAGATTGTGGGTCAACTGGCAGTTTTGGCTGAATGTGGGGTTAATTGGGTAATGGGAAAAAGGGAAATTGCAAGCATTCTCCAAACATGTGATACCGACCACGAACCCGTACGTGCAGGAAATAAGAATCGGATTTCATATACATGCAATGCGATGACACGAGGGAGTAACTACTCACAATCCTATATGAACTGGTCATAGATGTCACCAGTTTAAAAGCTCTAATCCTCAGAATATGTAAGTAGGTCGCCAACATGTCAAGTCAAGTCTATTCGTTCAGCATCGATTAGCAGCAAATGATCATGCAAGAGATAACTGTGCAAGGCTTAAGTCGAGACTAGATGAAGAGTACGAGAAAATCGTTCCGACTCGACTAAAATGCAAAAATAAACATGAAAATTGTTGAAGTTTTTTTAATGTTTGAATGATTAACAATGCATACAAAAATGCAGTAAGAACGAAATGCAGACACGATATGGATGCAAAACCTAACTTCCCCAAACCAAACCGTACAATGTCCCCATTGTACAAAGTAAAGGAAAAAGAATTGCAACCTAGAGAGAGTCGGGAACTTACAGGAATGCGTGATTAACCGACTTCCCCAAACCAGACAGGAATGATGTGCTCCAGGGAGTCGATCGAGTATAAAACTACTCGATCTAGTGAAAGCGAGATGGAGCTTAGCTCGATCGAGTGGAAAAACAACTCGTCCGATAGGGTTCCTTCGCAGGTGTACTCGATCGAGTAACTTGAGTGCTCGATCGATGGGTATAGTGCTCGATCGACTGAAATCCTGCTCGATCGACTGAATGTGTCAGAGCAATTAATACCAAAGCAGCGAGAAGCAAGAAAGGACGCAATTGTATTGTTTGAACAATAAAACAGAAATAAACTACTAAAAAGTTAAGAAAACGGTATAACAAAATAATGATAGATCGGGTTGCCTCCCGATAAGCGCAGGTTTATAAGGTCTCGTACGACCCTTGAGCTTCAATCATTAAGTTCCTCGTTTCCGTCGAAGAATAGTACTTCGACGCGACCCACAACACTGTTAGCTCCATAGTAATGTTTCACATGATGTCCATTAACCTTGAACCGTTGACCCTCGGAGTCTTCTATCTCAACGGATCCAAGCTGAGTAACAGCAGTTATTGTATACGCACCACTCCCCCTGGATTTCAGCTTACCAGGAAATAGACGCAGTCGCGCATTGAATAGTAACACCTTCTGCCCTACTTGGAACTCGCGAGGTATGATCCTCTTATCGCGCCAACGTTTGGTCTTCTCTTTGTAAATACGCGAGCTATCATAGGCATTCAGACAGAATTCCTCTAGCGCATCTAGCTGCAACAACCATTTCTCACCACACAAGTTAGCATCATAATTAAGTTGGCGGACTGCCCACCAAGCTTTATGTTCTAGCTCAACAGGTAAATGACAGGACTTCCCGTACACCAATCGATACGGTGAGGTACCGATAGGTGTCTTAAATGCGGTCCTGTAGGCCCATAAAGTGTCCTCTAGTTTGGCACTCCAATCCTTCCGCGATTTAGACACGACCTTACTTAAAATCTCCTTTAGTTCCCTATTAGAGACTTCAACCTGCCCACTAGTCTGAGGATGATACCCAAACCCCTACGATGTTTGACACCATATTTAGACAGTAAGGTCGTTAGCTGCTGGTCCCTAAAATGCATATCCCTATCACTAATGACAACCCTAGGGACGCCAAAACGAGGGAAAATGGTCTTACGAAACAACTTAATCACGGTCTTGGCATCACAGTTGGGAATGGCAATCGCTTCTACCCATTTAGACACATAATCTACAGCTACCAGAATATACCTGTTACCAAGACTCGACGGGAATGGTCCTTGATAATCAATGCCCCAGACATCAAAAAGCTCGACCTCTAAAATGCCGTTTTGGGGCATCTCATGTCTCTTGGATATGTTTCATGTCCGCTGGCAAGCATCACAACTAGTAACGAAAACTTTAGTGTCAGCAAAAAGAGTCGGCCAATAGAAACCAGACTGTAATACCTTAGCCACGGTGCGTGATGGACCGTGGTGACCTCCACAAGGGGAAGAATGGCAGCCTTCTAGGATAGCTTTGATCTCCCACTGTGGAACACACCGTCTGAAAAGACCGTCTGCGCATGACTTGAACAAGTATGGATCATCCCAGAAATAATCACGCACATCATGTAGAAACTTCTTCCGCTGCTGATAAGACATATCAAGTGGCAGCTTCTGGCTGACAATGTGATTGGCATAATCTGCAAACCAGGGTTCAACACCATCGTTAGACTTTATAGAATGGACAGTGCATAAGGTATCATCAACAAACGAATCGTTAATGGGAAGAGAATCCTCCCCCTCTTGTCGCGTCAGACGCGAAAGATGATCCGCTACAACGTTCTCAGCTCCTTTCTTATCCCTGATTTCCATATCAAACTCCTGGAGAAGGAGTATCCACCTCAGCAATCTGGGTTTAGCTTCCTTCTTGTTTAGAAGATGTTTTAGCGCTGCATGATCTGTAAAAACAATGACTTTAGAACCCAACAGATATGATCTAAATTTATCAAGCGCATAAACTACAGCTAAAAGCTCCTTCTCTGTGGTAGCATATTTCACTTGAGCCTCATCCACAGTTCGGCTCGCATAGTAAATAGCATTCAAAGCTTTGTCTTTCCGCTGGCCGAGCACCGCTCCTAGTGCGTAATCGTTTGCATCGCACATAATCTTGAACGGCAGCGTCCAATCAGGAGGCTAAATGATGGGTGCAGAGACCAAAGCCTGTTTCAAAGTGTTAAAAGCAGAAAGACAATCATCAGTAAAATCGAAAGGAGCATCTTTTAATAGCAACTGTGTAAGTGGTTTAGTAATTTTAGAGAAGTCCTTGATGAACCGGCGATAAAAACCGGCGTGACCAAGGAAACTCCTCACCCCCTTCACGTTAATAGGAGGGGGTAATTGCTGAATCACTTGCACCTTTGCTCTGTCTACCTCAATACCCCTATTCGAAACCAAGTGCCCAAGGACCACTCCCTCATTGACCATGAAATGGCACTTTTCCCAGTTTAGCACCAGATTAACCTCGATACAACGCTGCAGAACTTTGTCAAGGTTAGCTAAACATTTATCAAAATCATTCCCATAGACACTGAAGTCATCCATAAAGACTTCCATGATAGACTCTATATACTCAGAAAATATCCCCATCATGCACCTCTGAAAGGGAGCTGGGGCATTACACAAACCAAAAGGCATTCTACGATAAGCAAAAACACCCTTGGGGCAAGTAAAAGTAGTCTTTTCCTGATCATCTGGATGAATAGGGATCTGGAAGAACCCTGAGTACCTATCCAGATAACAGAAAAACTCATGAGAAGCTAACCTCTCTATCATCTGATCAATGAAAGGAAGGGGGAAATGATCTTTCTTGGTGGCGGCATTTAACTGCCTATAGTCTATACACATCCGCCACCCGGTTACTAGTCGAGTAGGTATTAAGTCATTCTTTTCATTTTTAACAACTGTAGTACCTCCTTTCTTGGGTACGACCTGAACTGGGCTTACCCATTTAGAGTGGCCAACTGAATAAATAATACCTGCATCGAGCAGTTTCATCACCTCGGTCATCACAACCTCCTCCATCTTCGGGTTCAGCTTTCGCTGACCCTGTCTGCAAGGTTTATGACCTTCTTCCAGCTCAATCCTGTGCATACAGACGTCAGGGCTGATGCCCTTGATGTCATCCAGTGAATACCCCATCGCTTTCTTGTTCCTCTTAAGTACAGTCAACAAAGCGATTAGCTGCTCCTCATTCAGTTTAGAACTGACAATAACTGGAAATTGCTCAGTATTATCAAGAAAAGCATATTTAAGGTGAGTAGGAAGAGGCTTACGCTCGGGAACTTTTACCTCGACGGAACACAAGGCGTGACCCAAGTGTCCCAGTTGTTCTTCCTCCGCGTCAGACAATTCTTCCTCATCGGCAGTATCTCCAAGCAATTTCAGCACACCGTCATTGTCATCAAAATAATCCGCACACTCATCTAACAATGTTAAAGATTCCAACGGATCCTTTATCAAGGAATCCGGCCAGAACTCATAAGTGAACTCATCAATGATATCAACAGAAAAGCAGGCATCCTCTATTATTGGTCTAGATAAAGTGTCGAGTAAACTGAATGAAACTGTATCATCCCCTACGGCTAGAGATAAACGCCCGTGTTTAACATCTATAATGGCCCCAGCTGTACACAAAAACGGCCGACCCAAAATAATTTGGGTACGGGTATCCTCAGCAATGTCTAAGACTATGAAGTCAACAGGAATAAAAAACTTGCCCGCCTTAACAGGCACGTCTTCTACGACACCTAAGGGTCTCCTAACAGATCTATCGGCCATCTGCAGGGTGATGTTGGTCGTCTTAAGACAACCCATGTTAAGCTTACGACAGGTAGAATAAGGCATGACACTTACACTAGCTCCAAGATCACATAGTGCCTTATCTATCACGACATCTCCTATAACGCAAGTAATAGATAAAACTACCCGGATCCTTCAGTTTCAGGGGAGACTTGTTCAGGATTAAGCTACTAGACTCTTCCATAAAGGCGACAGTAGCGAAACTCTCAAGTGCCTTCTTACGCGTAACAATATCTTTCATAAATTTGGCGTAAGGAGGTACTTAAGTGATTAGCTCGGCAAAAGGCACAGTTACCTGAATGTTTTTAACCATGTCTACAAATTTGCTGAACTGTTTCTCCGTCTTGGAATCACGCAAACGACCTGGGTATGGGACTCTGACCATCGGAGACGGGTCCCCAACTTTCTCTTTACTCGGTACCTTCTCAGCAGGGGAAAGTACTACATCGCACACAATCTCGATTCGTGTGCCCGACGTCTCACATTCACTCGATCGAGACTTCTGTTCACTCGATCGAGTGATTCCTTCCTCATCATCCTTCGATCGAATGGAAGGGTTACTCGATCGAAGATCTTCTAACACCGGGCTACTCGATCGAGTATGTTTAGTGCTCGATCGAGGAATTTCTTCAGCTGTACTACTCGATTGAGTAATGGTTTCGCTCGATCGAGCAGTATCTTTAACAAAATCCTTCGATCGAATGGTATTCTCGGTCGATCGAACACTTCTCTGTACATCTTCAGTTAATTCATCCGAGACATCATCGACCTCGGTATGCGTGCTTTCAGAAAAGTGTACAGGACCGTCATAAGCACGACCACTTCTCAGATTTATGGCATTGACTGGGTCTTTGGTTGGAAGTAGTGAATTGCATCTGTCGAGCAGTTTCCGGAGGGTATCCGCACTAGATTGTTGCTCAAGCTTTTGCACATTGACAGTGGCCTTGAGATCTTCATATTCGGCTTGGGTAATGAGTACCTTGCCTTCATCCACGGGTGGTTGAGATTTTGCAGCGGTTAACTCGGCGTATAACTCGGAAAAAGAACCCCCTTGCTTGAATTTCCTATAAGCAAGAACCCTTGCTGAATCTGCCAAACACGTAATAGGATCATGTCCTTCATCACCGCATCTACCACAAACCATCTCAATAGCCTGAACTTGGTGTATTTCACCCAAATTCCCCGTTTCTACCACATGAACTTTTTCAACAACAGTGTCCCTCTTTCTCTCCGCTTTAGGATTACCGTAGCTAGCAGAATGGATGGCCATATTTTCAGAACGTAACCCATTGTAAAATTGGCTGCACAAAAACCATTGCTCGAACCCGTGATGCGGAACTGAGTGTACTAGCTTCTTGAACCTGGCCCATGCTATACTCAAATCTTCAGTAGTAGATTGAGTAAAACTCGTGATCTGGCGGCGCAGCGCGTTGGTTCGCAGAGGAGGAAAATACCGTCTATAGAAGGCTAGAGCTAGTGAACTCCAATCTTTAACCCCAGCAGCCTTCCTATCTAAATCTCTCCACCAATCCTTAGCATCGCCAGTCAAGGAAAAAGGGAAAAGGAATTCCTTTACCTTGTCTTGCGTAACACCAGCAACTACAGGAATGGCGGAACAATAGCCTGTAAATACCTCTACATGCCTAGCAGGGTCTTCATCTACCATACCCCCAAATAAATTCCGCTCCACTAAACTGTAGTAGGACGGATGTATTGTGAAGGTACCCTCATTAGCAAGAGGGAGGGTAATTCCCTTAGGTAGAGTCTCAGCACTGGTGTGACACCCTCAAATTTGCGGAAAGAAAAAAAAGAAAAATAAATACATAACGAAGGGTGTCATAAATAAAAAGGTTCATAACAAATACGGAAATAATATTATACAATAAAAAGTATCTGAAACGGGAGACATATCTCCCGTATAAATACAGAAATAAAAGAGTGTATAATAATATACAATCTAAGAACCGAATATAGGTCCAAGGTAATACTTCGCTCGCTAGCTCGTCAATGTACCCAATGTATGCATCACCACCTGTTCGACCGCATTAAATATAAACACGGAAGCCACAGTCAGTGGGGAGTAACTCCGAGTTCTCCCAGCCACGAAATGTCGAGTTTAATGAAACATGAATAACATAAAAGCAATGTATATTGAAAATACAAACTTAAACATATATGATATGCTTCATGTTATGAAACAATTAACTAACATATAACCTATCATATGAAAGCTATCATGTGAACCGATAATAAAATATAACTATAACTCGAGGTAGGGAAGCTGGTATGCTAGCTCAGAGGTTCCTCTCAGAAACATGGCCGTGATACACTCAAACCCTAATCAACATGTAATCATGTGAATCAGTTAACAATCGGTAATCCAAACTCTATCAATCTAGCCCGGCTTGCATCTCACCTTCTAAAACTCATAGAATCATCAAACATGAAAGACCAATCCTTCTATAAACAGGCATAAGTTCCTAGTACGGCCAATAGTCATCTGTAACTCGAGTCTATACCACAAGGTAGGAACACATCCTAGCCCTAGACTGATCAGACCTAGCGACAACAGCTAACCCATTCCCTGTCTCATTACATAACCGTACATGAGAAACTCTGATAGGCGACCCCCTAAGCAGAGATGGCTAGTACTTAAGCGGGCTCCCTTCCCAAAGCGGAACTCTTAGGATGCCATGCCCCCGGCTTGGTATCAAAAGGCCCAAGCCAGTGACACAAAAGCTATCAGTGGTGAACATATACTCGTTAAAGATAGTACGGCCTATCGATGTCATGGTCCAAGATACTCATTTAGAATTAGAATGGTCAAGACGCCATATACTCATAATTCTCTATGGGTACTTAGTCAACACGACATATATCATACAATCAAACAGTCACGGGAAAAACTTCCTATCATGTGACTAATTACATATAAATCATATTCAAATAGCATATCGCCTCATATCTACTAAGGCTCATTCATTAATTAAATACAACCTTACTTGAAGACAAATCCCCGACCCGAGTCCCGCGACGGGTCATCAGTCAAAACGGGGCTGAATAGATCTTAGTTTGACCAAACCCGTTTGGTCAAACCGGCTAGAAACAGAGTCTTTACCAATTAGACTTAGACATAAAAATCAACATATTCATTACATGTTATTTTATTAAAACTTCTAACATGTGAATTATTCTATCATACCAAAACCCGTTTGACTTAAAGGATTTCAAATTAAACTCCGATCTCGTATTATAATTTCTAACATGTGAGAAATAATAATTTTATGAAAAATACTTTTAATTAAATAATTTACTTATTAAAATTTCCCACTTGCTAAATATTACAAAACACGACAAATTAACATTTAACTCAAAAACCGTCACAAGTCCAAAGTGGGACCCACGGGCTGATTTTGGGCCGAACAGTACACGGACCTGGACTGGGCCCACGGGCTATTTTTGGGCTGACTTGGGGCTGTTTTGGGTTTTTATTCAACTTTACTAAAAACCGTTTCCTAATATTTCCCGCATGCTTTAACATATTTAAAACCCGTCAAAACAACAACCAAACAAGCAAACATCG
>JAIUZE010023714.1:0-13663 GCA_022085475.1 Heliosperma pusillum | reverse complement strand
GTGACTCATGCCAAATTCGAGTTTCGGGTTTGTTTCGGGATTTACGATGAGTCGGGAATAGTTAAATGATTCCCGGGTTTAAACCGTAAAACCTTTTTATAAATTCCGAATAAATTCAAAATAATTTAATTAAATTATCATAAATTCTAATAAATCTAAATCAAAATAAATCAAAAATATTATTTTTTTAAATAAAATTTCGGTCTTCAAACTTATAAGGCGAGTCGGGAAAAAGTCAACGAAAGTCAAAGTTGACTGAAAAGTCAAGAAAAGTTTATGACGACTTATAAGTCAAGAAAAGTCAATGACGACATTAAAAGTCAAGAAAAAGTCAAAGACGACTTAAAAGTCAAGAAAAAGTCAAAGACGACTTAAAAGTCAAGAAAAGTCAAAGATGACTAAAAACGGGATTTTCATGAAATCTCTCAGAAATTCCAAATACGAACTCGGAATTTCAAAATACGACTCGAAACAATAAATTCTATTTTAAAAAAAACTTAAGTCTGCTGAAAAGTGTTAGTAAATATTTTTACTAGAAAAATTGGGTACTTTTCGGGTTGTTACACCGTGTACATGGCAAGTATGATTAAAAGGCATCCACGGGAGTAAAACCTTCCCTGAACGCATACACGATTCAATCCATTTCGTATATGTATACTAATTTCCTCCTGGTAGGACGACGATAATAATACGGTTCCTAATCTAAACCTGGCCAGATTCTCGGAATAAACGTGTTCCGATTCGACATGCGATAAACATTTCGCATCCAAGACTCGGTCAATCATAGACGCCGAGTACCCCAAATTCGGTAGAACAATTCATGAAAGAGGCGGAAAAGAGCACAAGCCTCATAACAAGCGGTACGCTACATGCAAATAACACCACCTCGCAAGTACACAACATTTGACGGCCGGGTCGATCAACGCATAGCGTTCGCCTCCCAACAACGTCGTCGTATGCCCACTAACACATGAAATTAAGCAGTAGGATACATCCCCGTTCCGACATTCCAGCCTTACGAACGTGGAGGTAGCCAAGGGAATGAGAGTACAAAGCACATAACAAAAATAGTGCTCAAACCGTAACCTTTGTAAAAACCGACTCAAAGTGGGACATAGCAAAAACCGTCACAAAACATAAGAATATGGAGTTATATAAGTTTAACTATAATAAAAATGAATCAATACATGATACATAAGCATTCGAACAAGTTTATGAAGCATAATAAATAAGAACATAGATCACCTCTCCAAAACAACGTTGTTTGGAAACCAACTAAAACAAGGGTCCACTTCAAACGGTCATAACTAGAGTTCTAGACATGCAAATGCAGATATTCCAAATGGAGGTCATATCTTATCCTCTTACGGTTCCAACGGGATGTCACAAGCCCAAAAAAAGCAAGTAACGAAGGAGATATGATCATTTTACGAAAAGGGGTCAGTGCAGTGAAACTGCACAAGTCACGACCGTGACTTGTATTTCACGCCCGTGAAACTCTCTGTTACGCAAGGGTATATGGTCAGCCACTATTTCACGCTCGTGACATGAGTTTCACGACCGTGACTTGGGTCAAGACATCTCCATTTTGTTCTAAACTCAACCATCATCAACTATTATCATAAATCATCAATTCTCATATCAATTATCAACTAACAACAACTATCATCAACAACCCAATTCCTATGATTACTAATCTTATTCTAAATACGATTACTAACATAGAAAACACATTAAAAACACGTAAATGATATCGAGTAACCCTTCACCGTTACCTTTTCGCGTCTTTAATCGATTTCTAGAAAGTCTCCACCTACAATTAGATAACAAAAGATGAATATCATTCACCTTGAGAAAGACGGATAATTTAAAAAGCGAGAAAGACGGTAATTTTATTACCAATACGGATAGAGGAAGATGAGAGGGGAAGAATAAGACGAACTTACGTGAATTTGAGCGAGAAACGAATGAGTTATGACGAATCTAAGCTTGGAAAGATTATGGAAGATTGGGTTTTGGGTTTCTTAGAGAAGAAGGAAGTGTTTGAGTTGTGTGAGTTAGGTTAGGGTTAGGAAGGAGTATATGAAAGGTGAGTGGAAAAAGTCAAGAAAAGTCAAAGACGGCTTAAGACGGGATTCACTTGAAATCTCGCGAAAAATCCAAATACGAACTCGGAAATTTTAAATTCGACTCGGAAAATTAAATTCTAAATTAAAACTAAATTTCGCTGAAAAGTATCCGTAAAATATTTTACTTATAAAAATAGAGTACATTTGCGGGTGTTACAGAATTAGTAGTCATTAGGGTTTCTTTTTCTTGCTCTTAATACTCCCTTGTGCCGTGAGATTGCAAGAGGAAAGCAATAAAAATAAAACCCTAGTTTCCTTATTTATCTCAACCTATATTAGGTAGTTAGCATATAATTTTATATGTACATAATGTAATATGTATTCTAATTATTACTAGTAATGGACCGTCACATAAACCGAGTAATGCCGGACCAATACACCATAATAATATCGTGTAATACATATCCACCAACTTAAATATAACAGTTTACATTTAGTTTAGACCAACATTATATACATTGATTAAATATAACATTTTATATTCAATCACCAGCTAACATTATTTAATCGTTATTAAATAATCGTATCATCATCACATTTGACTAACCTTTTAGTCAAATATATCGACTAACCTTTTAGTCATTTAATAAGGCATCAATATGATTATTTTCTCAAATAATCACATCTCTCAAACACATCCTTTAGGTGTGACTTTTAGGGATCAGTTGATCACCGCCATCTGTATGACAATAACGTCAAACTTATCTAGCAAGCCAACCGTTATCGATAAACATTAATCAACTGATTATAATACAAAGTATACCCTGTGAACCTTAGCTGTTATCACACTAACTGTGGAGGACACTAGCTCCAACAACCTTTACAATACTCAACGAAATTTCGTGAGTAATTTTCTTACTCAATAATGTTATTACGCGTATTTTCCCATGCTTATTATCTTATATATTTTTTTATGTAAATTCTTTTGTTTCAAAATTTACTTCGAATTTATTAATCAAAAGGTAAAAGGTACTGCCATATGACCCGCAATAGTGCCACATCTTACTGCCTTCAATAACTGATCTTACATTTCTTTCTCCACAACAGCTCGAACCTCTGACGTAAACTTTACTTTTCCTTTGCATAGTTCTTTATGTAGCTGTTATAAAAATAGAAAAAACATCGTACACTATTGTTCATTGTGAAATGCATACTAGAGTTATAAGCACATGACTATAACTTTGCCATACTATTTTATACGTATGCTTTAAAGTTAGTACTATTTTTTTTTTATTTACTTGTCGATTTTGAATTTTTCTATGATTAACACTTTCTGAATTCTTTGTCTTAGTATTCACAATTTATAGATTAAAATGGCTCCTTCAAGAATCTCTCTTGCTTCCTTGACTGATCGTAGCCGTAAATTTGTCGTTGTTGTGCGCCTTGAGTCCCTATCCGCATCCAAAAAAAGGTTGGAAGGAGAGAAAACACTTCAGAATTTGCTATTTAGTGACAATGAGGTATCAAACCATATACAGAATATAATTACTTGAAACGAATTTGTTTAAAAACTATATAATCTACTATATTTTAATATGTAACAGGGAACATAAATGGCAGCTACTATCTTCGAGGAGGATATTGCTTTTTATAAAGACGTTTTCCATGAAGGTCATGAATATGAGATTCCAAATCCAACAATTAAAATCATTCCTGAACAGTTCAAAACTGATAATCATATGTACCAGATGTACCTACAAAGTGGTATACAGATAGTCGATCTTGGTCCGGCCGAGGTTCAACAGACGTACTGAATGCCAGTAAACTCGGTAACAGATTGTCTCGACCGACGAGAGCGCTTTGGTATGTACTTTCATATTTATTCGTGTAAACTACCTTGTAGAAAGCAAAGAAAAATCATCATAAATGTTTTTTTTAATTCTTACAGATTTACTTGGTATAGCCATTTCTGTTAGTTCCCTAAGAACAATCACAAGCACAACAACGGGTGAAAACCAAGATGCAAGAGACATAGTGACTGTTGACCAGACGTAAGCTTTAAATGAAATGCTTTTTTTCAGTGACATGTATATTTTTTTGAGTTCTTTCTATTTTTATTTGGCTTAAACATTTACAGGATGCAACCAGTCGTTGTAACTGCTTAGCTTGGACTTGCTTTAGAATCGATCGAAAAGATTGCCAGGATCATAGAATTCCTACCTTTAATTCAGATTACTCGCGTTAAAACTTCCGGATATGGTGGTATGTTTATACATTGTTGTTTAATTCAGATTACATTTTAGACAAATATATGATCGTTGTTTGACTGCACAGGAGGTTGCTGGGGTACTACACGATTTTCGTCCATAAGATTAGACAGTGTTGCTCCTTCCGCAGAAGCCCTGCGAACATGGTATATTACATTTGTATTTGTTGCATTTATATTTTACAACATGCACTACCTTAATGTTACCTAAATTTAGGACAATTAACAACAAAGAGACACTTCAGCAATTGAGTAATGATTTCGCTCAAATGTTATTGGGGGGACCTCAGCACGTCAAGCCATGTCAACCGAAGAAGTACGACTATTACTACCAATAGGATCCTTTGTAGATCAACCGGTAATGCTTTATACAAATTTGTCAAACTGATCAAATCTATCAACTTGTATCTTTTCCATATATTCATCGTTTGCTATTTCGTACCAATTTTTAGGAAGGGAAAACTATACAAATCAAAGGAAAAAATACAATCTGTATTAAATCCATATAGTTTTGCATACACCACCTGTAGTATTTATAACGAAGAAACAGCCACCGCGTTGGGCGAACCCTTTTACTGTGATGCTGGAGAAAAACTTCATAATGTCATTTCAAATCCAATGTAGGTGTTTTAAACGAACTACTTAAACTACAATTCCTATTTAATTTTACAAAGCATATCTAATATAATTGCTATTTGTTTTTTTACATTAATAGATGTGCTCTTGAGGTAGTTTTCGCCGACAGCACCGGTGAAACACACATTACACTTTATGATTCGCTAGCTGAGGTGATTATAAGAAAAAAGACCACCGAACTTATTGCTTTAGCACCGGAGGTAATATTTTTTCCACAAATTTCTCGGACTACTAATATGTAATTAGTTAATACTATATTATGGTTGATAACGCTTTACCGTTATTATTCCCTGTTTTAGGAGAGACGATCCTTGATTGATGAAACGATGAACAGAATAAAGGATCGAGAATTTGCGATAAAGATGTGGTCGTACTTACCAAGTGGTCCAGTGAAACAAGTACTTTTCCGTCCGCAGCATATTAAATAAGCAGACGTTTAGGACTAAAATATTACTTATGAAATCGCTACGTGTTTATTTTGTCCGTCGAACAAGTTTTTCTCTTTGTAGTTATATGTGTATGTAGTAAACAATTCTCAACCTTTTGTGAATCTATGTATGAACTAATTCTGAAATAATAAATCAGTAAAATAACAAATGAAAATGTCGTAGACATGTCATTTCCCATCCTGATGACACGATATTAAAAATTCACATTCCGTGGCAACGATGTTCAGTAACTAAATTGCATATACAGTAGATGGCAACGAAAAGATAATATTATAAATCGGTTTGTCAACAAGTAACATCTCGATGCGAGTTTACTCACAAACAGCTCCGGTAATTTATATATTTTGCTTTTTGAAACATGTATTTTATTAAATATTTTCTTCCATATATACTTACCCTATATCTATTTAAAAAAACTAACTACTAAGCAATTTGGTTTTAAATCAAATTAACTTTGCTCTTCTACATATAAACCATACAAAAATATATATTTATTTGTCATTCAAGTTAATTAAATTTTACATTACAGCTACGCGTCTTAGCAATTAGTTTTTTACGCAAAATTTATACTGTTTGTGTGCAACTAACTATTTAACTTCATATAATTTTTCGTAAGATTGTATGTAAATTTTTTATCATGATCGTTAATTTAATATCTCAAGTACATACATTTTCCAAACATTTACTTTTATTCGTTTCGAACAACAATCTAAAAATTGTGACAACGTACATGGTTGTATCATTAAGTACTTTAGCGTTGTTACTTGTTCAAAAAAAACATACTGATTAAAAAAAAAATATTCATATCATCTTCTAAAATAGCTATGCCACGTGACTGTAATAAGTGTTAACTACAAAAAAAAACGAAGAAAAATACTTATCCTATTTGGAATATATTTTATTCATAGATAGCACTAGTTTAAACCCGTGCAAAAAATGCACGAGTCATGATAACATACGCTATTATTGAATATATCATATACATGAGCATATAAATATCACCACCTTCATAATTTTCAACTTAATCAATATTTATATGGTAGATGCTTGCATGCCAAATGAACAAATGTTTTATTTTTCCAACTTGTTTTATTTTTCCCGATTTTTTCAAATATTTAGACCATTTCTATATATTTATATGTTCTTTTTATTTTAATTATTAATTCCTAAAATATTTGTATGATTTGTTTTCTTTCTAGGTACCATACGATTTTATAAACTATAATTTATCCAAATTTTTTTCTATATATGGAGTAGTTTATGTACTCTTGTACTAAATTTGTAGGATCTTATTTTATTTTTTTATTGGTTTATTAATTCATTGAGTTTTTGTATTGATTACAATTTTTTTTAAAAAAAATTTGTTGTTTTTTGTCTTGTATAAGTAATTTTTAATATGAAGTTTTATATTAATTTTATGTAGTGTTTCTAATTTTTTGATGTTGATATTGTGGGAATTTGTATTAGTAATATTTATGCAACCCAGATGTATAATGTATGGTTTGTGTAAATAGAAATAACTAAATATGAGTAAAAGTTAGAGAGTAGAGAGTGTTAATTAAATCTTGTCAAGTAATGGGGGGGTCCCTACATGACAAAAAAGAGAGTTGTCTTTTTTAATTTAAAACCAGTAATCAATAAGAATCATTTAATTGTTCTTGTATTTATATAACGAAGATGGTCTGAAACTTATATTTGTTTTTTTTTTATATTTTTCTTGCATTTATTTTAAAGTTTATATTTTTTTGGATTTAGAAAAAAAAATCTCTTATTATATTTTTTGTACAGGGAAATTTTCAGATCTACTTGTACTTGATTACTATACTGGTTATATTATACGAAATATTTATTAATATTTTGTACTTGTAATTGTATAATGTATGGTTTTTTGTATATGTGTAATCTCTTATTAAATAAGAATAAAGAGTAATAGGAATGTATTTAAATTAGTAGTGATCATGGGGGTCCCTACTTCACAAAAGAAAAAGCTCTTTTAATCCTAAAATCAAGCAGCCAATAAGAAGTAATGAAATGATATTGCTTTAGTATATAGTAGATTTGGGTAAAGAAAAGCAAAAGGGACAAAAAAGTATACACGTATCTTCCGCATGTCAACACGCCAAATATATGTAATTTAGTCATACGAAATTATAGTTGATACAAATCCACTTACGCCGAAAACCAAAAATAATCCAATCTAAAATACAATTGTATTACATGTCATTTTAGTTATGAACTATATAGATACACGTACCTTCTATGTGGCAGAACATCTAGCACAACACCTCATTTTACATGTATATCGGTTTGCCTATAAATACACAACATGGGCTGCCTTTTTCATAGAAGGTAATTGTCCAACGATAGTCTCCAATGGGTATTATTTTTATGTTTTAATTTCTTATATTAATTTTAGGGTATATTTCTTCTGCCCATACATCTTCTATTATATGTATTACAGTTTAACGTGTGCGTATGATTACATTTTTACCTACACAGAAGTATTAAAGCAGTTTACTGACTTACTAATTGCTTTGTTTAAGATTCATTAGCAACACCTCGATGTCCATTAGAAGTAAATTTGAAGATTATCCTAAACGGCTTACTAAAACAACTTCACCTACCTCCTGCGGAGTTTGGCATCCATGCCATTACGGAAGACGAGCTAAAGGCGTACGTTCGCATATATGGAATTAGTTCTTCAACGGAAACGGTTAAGTTTATTGGATCATCTTCAAATCTCGTAGGACTATCTCAGCCAGAAAAGCTATAAAATTTCTAAACGATTTATACGGATTTGATGTACTGGGCTACAACTACTACGACTTACAACTACCGCAACACAATTATAACATACTAAAACAAAAATACTACACAGCCACCAGGCATGAAATTGCTCCTGAACTTGAGTTGTTGTCGCTTTCAAGCGATGACTGAACACCTTTATCCATCGCAGTCTAAAAATAATAGTGTCAATAGACGCCTATAAATACAATAAATGTCTAATATATCCCATGTTTATTTTATGTATGTATAAATATCTATAAATAAAACAAATGGTTTGTCCATAAATTTAAGATCTGACTTTAATATTTATTTATTTCAGTTCGCATCTTTAACAATTTACCAATGCATTGCGGATACAACAAGTAACGGAAGTTGTCTGCCGCGTGCGGCGCACACGGCATTCCCACTAGTTTGTTAAAATAGCGATGTCAATCTATTTGAAATTGTCGGTATGTATTATGAGACTAAAATTTGTTAAAATAAAGTTAACATATAAAAAAACAAAGTGTTTATGACTGCATCATTTGTTATTGATTTAGTCTTTTTAATAAGACTTACATCGAAGTGTATTTCCAAGATTACGCTACCACATATTAACTTAATACTTCCTTTTATTTTGGACACAAAAGTAAACAAAAATATACTCCCTCTTATTCTATGTAATCTTTCCTTTTCATTTGAGCTATATGATTAAGGAAATGAATTTGGACAACACAAAACACTCTACCCCACGAAAAAGCTACGATTACACTCGGTGTATAGAATCTTCTATACACCGCGAGTAACGTCATGACACGTGGCAACGGTGGGAAATGAGATAGAATCTATTTTGTTATATTTTGAGAGCAAAATTTAAAGTTTAAATTTGAAATTTGAAATATTTCAAAATTTATTATGGGTAATATTTTTTCCAGATTCTGTAAATATTGCTTAATTTTATTTTCTTATTCTTTCCGTTTTTTTCTTTCGTATAATAATATTATTAGTAGCTTGAATCTACTGTCGTTGCCGCCGTCGACAAGTCCTGACCACCATCACAGCCTCTTCCCGCCGACGACCCCTCTTCCTGCCGACTGCCCCTCTTCCTGCCGACGACTACCCCTCTTCCTGCCGACGATTACCACTCTTCCTGCCGTATTCATGCCGACGACTACCACTCTTCCTGCCGTCTTCCTGCCGACGACTACCACTCTTCCTGCCAACGACTACCCCTCTTCCTGCCGACGACCCCTTTTCCCGCCGACGACCTCTCTTCCAGCCGACGACACCTCTTCCTATCACCGACAAACACTCATGGAGGAAAAGTAGAAGAAATTACTTTATTAATCTATTATGTGACTGAATATTTCGTCAATCATGGAGGCTCCTTGCTCATTAGTACAAATTAACAAATCGGATATTCGGATCATACAAATAGTCGTCCTCCAAATCGAATAAGATCATATGAATCTTCGTGCTCCAATTTTTACATTGTTAACCTAATTATACAAATCTTACGTTATTATTATTAAAAATTTGACGTTACTAAAAACACGACTTTACCAATCGAATTATACAAATATTAGCTATGAATAAAAAAACTGTTATAAAATCAATGACATTATTCATAGAATAATTATCCGAACATTGATGCTCTAAATATAATAAAACAAATATTCGTGCTCCGAGTTTTACGGTATTAGTTATACAAATTGATTAGAGAGTTTTAGAGTCTATTGGTTTTAGATTTGTAGGTTTAGCGAATTATATAAATATTACATTATTAATAGAAATTAACGTTATTAAAACATTGACATTATTAAAACATTGACATTATTAATGAACCATGGAAACATTCGTGGTCCGGAAAGAATAAAACGAATATTCGTGCTCCGAGTTTTACGTTATTAGTTATACAAATCTTACTTTATTATTCAAACATTGACGACGTTAGAACTATTGTTATGAAATACAAAGTTATTAATTGAATTATACAAAACTATATTATTAATTAAAAATGACTTTAGTAAAAAAGTATATTGTTATTTAGTAACGAACATTCGTGATCTTAATAATACGTTTTTCATGTTATTAGTCAAAGTTTACTGGTTTGTATTTCTCATGGTTTAGGGTTTAGGGTTTCTAGGTAGGGTTTAGGGTTATGCGAAATAAATAAAGAATTAAGTAATTATGATAGAACAATGAACGTGAAGACAAATGTGAGTGGTTGAACGTAATAGAATAGTGATCGGTTAATGTCATGACAACAGGGATAATGTGCTACTTTGAACGTAATTGTAATAAAATGATCGGTTTATAGGGTACAAATAAAATTTCTCTATTCAACATTAGTAGTTTACTAAATAAAAATAATCATTTTATGTGTTTTAATGATAATTGTGATGGATTTAACGTGATACAAACAAAATGACCGATTTATATGAGACTTAAAATTAAATGCGATCGATTTAATGTAAGTATGTAACTATATGAATAATCAGTTTATGAGATTTGAAGAGGAATGCAATTGTTTAATGTAGTTATAGTGTAATTATCCGATTTATTCGATAAAAGGGTGATAATTCTCATACGTAGTTGCTAAATCCCGCGCACTAATTTACTCAATCCTACGCAATTTCTTCCTTTATTTCTAAGATACCCCTCCCATTTCTCTCCCCACATAATCAAACAAGAGAGAGAATGAAACTACCAAAAATGAAAAACCCAAAAACCCCGAAAACCCCGAAAACCCAAGTCTCCTACCCCACCACCCTTCATGCGACTTCTATCCCACCACCGACACCCTACCCGTCCCACCGCCGACATCCTCCGCCACCCTACCCTTTTTTTATTTACAAGCTCACTTAAACAAAACACAATTTACAAGCTCAACCTACTCTTCTGTCTTTCATTCATGTCTCATTACAATTTCCTGCATTCAATTTCCCTTTTTTGATTAAAATTACAATCTAGGGTTTTGACGGTCCAATTAAACCAATTTTGTGGGGGTGTTTGTATGAGGATTTTGTGTTGTCTTCCATGCTTCGGCGAATTCGACACTGGAAATGACAACAATAACAAGTACATGTATATTAACCTCCACAACCAGTAACAACTATAAATTCGCTAATTGTTGTATACATATTAACATGTGTATATTAATCTCCACAAAATCAAACAAGAGAGAATAGAACATTAATTTAACTAATTGTTTAAGAGAATTAAATAGATTATATATTATAATTTAAGTTACAAATTAATGTGTTGATACGAGTTTGATTCTTCCAGTGGTCATTAACAAAAAAAAATTCAAAGTCTTTTTTATTACCATTTAAAAAAATTCATTAAATGGTGTTATTGAGAATAGAACCTACGACCTTTTGCTTAGAAAGTAGCACTGAAACCAGTAGATCAAATGCATCTAAATAACAATCTCTTCAAAGTGTTTAATATTATAGGGTTTTGTTTTACTTTTAATTCCTCTTATTGTGGGATTTGTATCAGTATTAACAACCCTTTCAAATCGACAGGATTATAATGAAATTTAACTTATATGATTAATAGTCATTAAACAAAATTGCATAAGACGAAGGGATAAGAAATAACCTTCTTAGTACTTGTGATAAAGGCCTAAGAACAAATACCAAAATAGGTTTCTCCATAATCAAAACACCCTAGATGGAACAAGATATGCCTTGAGATGCTAGACTGAGAAACCGTTTTCTCTCTTTTTGTGAATTATGTGATGGTGGAGGCTCAACTTGTGATTAGGGTTGATCAAAAAAAATCCCCTAAAATAGGGAAACCAATTCCTTTATATAGTCCCCTATCACAAGGTATCCTAGTGTAATTAGGAAAGGTATTTTCTTTCCTAAAAACCCTCCATATGGCCGAAATTTTAGAGTATTATAATACTTTATTTTCGGTTCATATTTAGCTATTAATATATTGCAATTAATATCCGTATATTATTAATTATAAATATCCGTATATTTACAATTGTACTAATTCAACATATCAGTTTATATTTAATTTAGCTTGCAATATATATGACAATTAAATATAACCTTTTATATTTAATCGCGAATTACTGTTAATTCGGCTAAACAACATTATTTAATCTGTATTAAATAATTTTTTATCATCACATTGACTAACCGTTTAGTCAAAAACACTGACTAACCTTGTAGTCATATTATAAGGCATCAATATAATTATTTTCTCAAATAATCATATCTCTCGAACACATCCAATAGGTGTGACTTTTAGGGACCAGTTGATTACCGCCATCAGTATGACAATAACGTCAAACTTATCTAGCAAGACAACCGTTATTGATAAACGTTAATCAACTGATTATTATACGAAGTATACCCTGTGAACCTACAGAGATTTATTTATGTTATTGCACTAACTGTGGAGGACACTGGCTCCAACAATCTCCCACTTGTCCGTACAAGTGTATGTGCGATAACCGATTCTCATATCCTATATAAATTTCTACCACTCAATGTAAACCAATTTGCAAAGTCCGTATTTACAAAGGTCGTAGTTTACAAGTGATCTGTATCAAGAGTGGTTTTCCCGACTAGAGAGTAACTCAACTGATAAACGAATCTGTATTCGAGCATGGCCATGCATTTTAGTTACAGCTCCTCGAGTGGCCCTGAGAAATATCATATCCTGATAAAGGTTGGATATTTTCTTCAACTCGAATCTTGCAGACACAAGCGCAGTATGAAATGACCCAGTGAAAATCTACTTAGCCTCCTGTTACGGTCGACCATGAGAACGAAACCAAAGTCACCCAAAAACTGCCTTTATATTAAAGAGGACAGTATCGATAGTCAAAAGAATCGCCTCTAGGAACACTATGGATGTCCTATCCACGACCTGACACCTAATGTTCCGAAACATTTAGGACTCCATAACGTCGTCACAAATTGTCCTGCGCAATATCATTATAACTCGCATCTGTGATCGATCAGTCAACAGTTTGACTTATGGCTCGTTGAACCCACCATCAATCGACGTCACAAAATAATTGCGAGAGTTATCAGCTCATGTAGGCAATTACGGACCAAAACAAATATAATGTAATTCAGTTCACTTTCTGGTGTTCAATGTTGTCCGTACAACCCACATGAAAAACAAAATATAAACAAAACGATGATTTCATAGATAGTTTTTATGAAAAAGATACATGTGTCTAATCCATACAAAACAACTAATACAACTCAGGAACACGCTTAATTCCCATGGAAATAACGTGCCCTTCATGCTTATCATATCTTAACGGTTTAGTTAGAGGATCTGCAACGTTATCATCCGTAGCATCTTGTCTATCACTACTCCCTTTTGCTCCACATAATCTCGGATCATGTGAAGCCTTCCGTTGTACATGCCTAACTTGTGCGGACCTTTGGGCTCCTTAGCCTGGAAAGACGGCACCAATATTATCCCAAATAGATGGTGAC
>JAIUZE010023713.1:0-17173 GCA_022085475.1 Heliosperma pusillum | reverse complement strand
CTTTTTCTCCCATTTTAATAACGTATGGAGACAATTTAACTTATTTAAGACTAAGAAGCTTGAGATTATCCTTCAAATTTGTTTACTTCCAGAACAAGTATTATCTATACAACAAATCAAAGTAGCAATACTTCATTTCAAATGATCAAAGAGCACCAAGAAACACTAAACTAACCTTTGTATCTTATTCTCCTCTCCCTATCATATTCAAATTTATCCCGTACCTCCACTCAAATTTCGAATCAATGCAATTTCCAAACAAACAAGCAGTGGTATATAACATTAATGCACAAACAGTTCATGCTTGACATTATAATGACTTCTTTAGACGATAGTATGACAACAATAACAAAGAATAAGAAAGGAAACAATCAGTCCAACAAATATTTGGAGGGGGCAGATAGTGTACATCAGACAATACTTTCGTCCATAAGAAGTCCTAACTTTTGACCATATATTTCCTTGTTCCACTAAAAATACAAATAAAAATCACACTCTTGTAGCAACCTTAATATTCCATTTATCAAATAATCTACCCTTTCAACTTTGGGTGGTCTTCAAGGCGACAACGTAATAATATTTTTCTCTATTTATACATGATTATATTTTTAGCGTATAAACAGCTAAAAGTTTTTAGAAGTTTGACTATCAAATATTAAATGAGTTGAAGGTATTGGATTAGAGGGACTGTAAGATGAGTGGGTCTTGTACGAGATGGTCTCACATATGACGATGTGAGACCAAGGCCATTCCTCATGTATCCCCATTCATTGAGAGGTTAATAAGTAAGTCTTGTAAGGCTTGTTGTGGCATCGCTGACTGACATCACTTAAGAGGTAAACAGACTAAGAGGAAACTCTTCTTTTCAGGTTTTACAGAGCTATAAGACAAGTGTCAAGACGGGAAATAATTAAACTTAAACTACAAGCGCCAACCTATCAAAATTGCAAAATTAGCTATGTGTGAACAATCACAAATACAGGAAATGTTATACGAATCATTAGTAACAATGTTGAGAACACCCAAATAACAAAATCAAAAATTGGTAAATAAGATTAACTCTAATCACACAACACCCGATCAACCTTTTAAGACACTCCAGTCAACCCAATCAACCTACTTAAATTGAGTGCAAAACCACATTGACATTTATCTTATTCACTCTTTCTTCTGAAGTTGACCCCCACTATACCCTACTGTCCATTAAATGTATCTCCCTCCGCCTCACTGTCCATGTTGCTCATCCCCATAATAACTCCATGGTCCTCCTAATGACCATAACATCCCCCCCCCCACCCCCCACCCCCCACTTGCCATCCGTGAAAGGTGTCCTCCTTCTTTTCCAAAGAACCTAACACCCTAGCATGAACTCCGAATACCTCTTCCCACATGCCTCTTCCACTAAACTCTCGCCCGCTCAAACCTATCCTGTAAAGACACCTCGTTCCAGTTTTCATAAAAGGGATTGGTTACTTCCTCTTCCTTTCCCCTATCTTTTTCATTTGCCTCTTCGCCATCCTCATTTAACTCCTTCTCCCTTCCCTTCGTTGCCATCATCTTCTCTTCCCCCTTCCCTTTCCCCTCCCCCTTGTCATTGTTGTCCTCTTAATTCAATTTTCGCTTTCCAGCCAGAGTCCCCTTTCCCTTTGTCCGCATATTCCTCCTCCCTTTTCTCCTCATCCCCTTACCACCCCTTCCTCCTACTCTTTCCCCCATCCTCCCCTCGCCTTCCTCATTCCCTCTCCATATCTTCTTCGACGTCACCTCCTCCGCAACCATCTCCTAGCTCCTTCTCCCCTTTTTCATCCTCGTCGTGCTCTTCTTCCTTTTCCCCTTCCTCCCCATCCCTTTCCACCTCCACTTTCCCTCTCATTACTCTTCTTCCCCTTTATCCTCGTAATAATTATTGTCCTCTCTTTCCTTCCTCATCTTTCCATTTCCTCTTCTATTTTGCATCCTTCCACTTCCCTTTCTACACTTCCTCCTCCTCCTCATTTCCTTCCTTGACCTTCATCCATTACTCCCCTCGTTCCTCTTACCCTCCTCCTCCTTTAAACTAAAAGTGTTATACAACTGAAACCAGTTTAAATAAAAATCATATACTAATCAGTAACGCAAAAAAAAAAAATAGGAACAACAAATTATAATCATGTAATATTTCAAATAAGTTGCTAAAATGCACTCATAAAAAACAAGGAAGTGCAAGCAGTAACCGGTAACTAAGCATAATCAACAACCAGAATACAATATTACTGAACAGGTGAGAACACAGTGAAGCTTACTTTAGTATTTCATCAGATTCTTCCTTAGACTCTACCTCATATATATGTTCTCCCTCCTCTTTTGCTTCGTTCTGTAGCAATGAGTTGCAAACAAAGACTTATTAAAACAACTTGGAAATTTGATCTCATAAAAAAAACATACTAAAGACTTGCCTCTGCAGGTGTGGGGACGAGAAGACTAACCCCTAACTGCAGTAATTCAACTTTATAAACGAAAAATCAAAGCAAGCCAGTTAGGTAGTAGTCAGGTTAGTGACCAGTGAGCGGGTGGGTGGATCACTGGGATGTAAGAGAAAAGGATAGGTGGGTGAGGAAAGAAGAATAAATGTGAGGGTGATATCATATTTTAGCTTGTTCAAAGATTTTGTGCACTTTGAAATATGGAAGTGAATTGTTGTTTTACAACTTTACAGAAAAGAAGATCTACAAGGGATTTTGTAACAATTTTTTTTAAAAAAAACATACTAACTTGTCGACACATAAATTAGTACATTACACAATCCGTATAAGATTCGAAGACGATGCACCCAAAATCCAATGCACTTAACTCTATTGAATGAGCATAGAAGACATATTGCTGCTTCACTCTATTGAATGAGCATAGAAGACAGATAACTGCTGCTATCAAACAAAAAAATGACGAATTTTTAAGTTATTTTTTTTAAAAAGGAATCAAATATGCCACCCCTCATACCGACAAATATTGGCTCCACCACTGTATAGAGAGCATCACGCAAGGGGAGTTTGGCGAACAACATTGCTCCAGTATATCCAAAGACCATATCACAGGGATATATATAGGTATAGGAGTTCGTCTATAGGCCATAATAAAAACGTGTTTAGAACAGCAGAAACTTATCAAGGCCTTTACAAGAAAGCATAAAAATTGTGTCAGTGCATCATTATGTATACAATAAGCTGACATGTTTTGACATCTATTTAGTTATAGTATTATGTTTACAAGTGAAAGAACAGAAGATCTTACCCCTTCACACACGAGAACTCCATATCAAGTTTTTTTAAAAGAAAATCATGACACAGACAGAGTATTGCACATTACGGTATAAATACTATAACCGACTAAATGATACTAACTGGTATAAATGTCATAGCAAGTTATGCATATATAAGAGGGTGATTACATGAAAATTAAGGGAGAAGAAAAGAGGCAACACAATTGTGGTGGAAATATCACTGAAAATCAAGTCATTAGTTTATATAATCATGGATTTTAATTGTGGTCCATGTTGAAACGTTTTAAATTACCATATACCGAGACCCAGCATTCATCACTGATTTCAGTGGGGAATAAATTAGAGTAAAGAACCAAAACAATATAAATTGACAGTCTATAGTGGTTCCAATTTGAAGGTGAGAATCAGAATGTAGGAGCCTAGCAAGATGCCGGAGACAGATGAATCAGTGAAGGGTTTTATAGCAAATTTAAAAACACAAATGAACATGCTAATTAAAAATATGATGATTTACATCAAAATCAGGCTCTAGACATCATGCCATTATCATAGTAAAAGATGAAAACGAACCAAATTTGTTGGACCTATTTTATAGTTTTGATAATGACATATGTTTACGTGATAATATGCTTTACTTAATATATCATATGCATGTAATTGTGTGTTTTAGTCTTATTATAGCTAACAACAATTACGAGAAGGAAGATCAAAGTTATAAGAACTTCAGGCATAACTTTGACAAATTCTGTGAGACAAAGTTATAAGAATTTCAGGAATAACTTTGGAAGTTTACATGGAAGTTATAGCTACATGGTTATAACTATAAAGAAACGTTTCAAGCAAGATCTACCTCAAATAACACAAGACTCAAGATGGAGGGTCTTAGTGATCAAGATGAAGAGATGATCCGTATGCTGAAGATCTTTGTGAAGATTAGATAGTATAGGTCGTCATTCGGTAACTATTCCATTCGAGTGATTTTAAGTTCAAAGTTATAGCTTTAGCCTATAACTTTGGATGATAAATGTTGATGCATGATTTTGGAAATAAATGTTTTAAATGTTTTCA
Source organism: Heliosperma pusillum (assembly GCA_022085475.1). Lineage (NCBI taxonomy): Eukaryota > Viridiplantae > Streptophyta > Magnoliopsida > Caryophyllales > Caryophyllaceae > Heliosperma > Heliosperma pusillum. The sequence goes on along the minus strand of JAIUZE010023713.1, from coordinate 12,849 downwards.
AAAGTGAAAGAGTATTTTTATATTTATCAAAAGTTTTATTAGAGAATATATTTATGAGATTCTATTGGTTAGTATACAATTTATGGGTTGTCATGCTACCTAGGGTTTCTAATATATTCTATCTCAATTTGTTGTTAACCTAATAAGCTCACCTAGGGTTTGAGCCACCTAGGGTTTCGTGTAAACCTAGGTTTGTGCCTCCTAGGGTTGCGTGCTCCTAGGGTTTCGTGACAATGAGTATTTCGGCCTCTATAGGTTGTTTTCATTGTTTACCTTAATCTAAGATTCTACTATATCTTTACAACAATATTTTGAGATATTAAAGATAAATATATTTCTAAAAGATAAAGCAAATGATATTTTGAGATAAAGATATTTCTAAAAGATAAAGTAAATATTATTCTAAGATATTAAAGATAAATATATTTCTTAAATATTAAGCTAGGGTTTTAGATCTCCTATGCTTCTATTATAAATACTCTTTCCCATCTCAATTATGATACACACGAAATACACGACATACATATACTTATTGAGAGAATTTTCCAAAATCGTTTTAAAGCAAACCTTGAGCAAAATATTTATTATTTTTAGTGTTTGTTTTTCAAAAGAGTCGTGCATCAATCTTTGTCAATCGCTCGCGTGAAATACGTTATTGGATACTAGTACATCACATAATCTTACAATTCTTTAACGAGAATCTGTGTGAGTTATATTGTACTTTCTTATTAACGTAAGATAGTATAGAGTATTTAGCGATACTCACCTTGAGTTATAATCATAGTTGATTATACGAGTGGGTTGATAATTTTTGTAATACGTAGAAAGGTACTAAGAATTATTAATCGAGAATAGTGGACGTAGGTTTCAAGGTGTGAAACTGAACCACTTCAAAAATCCGTGTGCCTCTCTCTACTTTCTTTACTTTTCGTTATTTCGTTACTTACTTTACTTTGATTAATTAATTAGTTGATTTTAATCTATAAGATCAAATAATTAATTACATATCATTTAAATCGAAAAAGTGGGGCTAGTTTTTAATACTCAATTCACCCCCCCCCCCCTCTTTCATATTCGATCAATAGACTCTACAAAATTATCATTTAATTTTGACCTAATCACCCAAACCTTTCTTTGCGTAAACCCCAACAAACAAAACTATCAAATTATGCGCGATAGCATTAGAATATAAAACTTACACTCAAAATTACTCGAATTATGCTTGATGGTCTGAGTTTTCATCATCATTGTAATAATCATCACCATGGTTGCCGCCGCCATAGTCGTCATCATCAGCATCTCATCCTCGTGACGTCAATCCCTCATCGTCATTGTAATCGTCACCGTCACGCTGGCATATACTGTGGAAGGGAGACGACTAAGACATGTAATAAATTAGCCAAGCTGTGACCAAGAGAAAGGAGCACGCTGAATCCAAAACTCATTATCCATGGTTAGAAAAAAATAAATACACACACTGAATCCTCTCCAAATATTGCAGTTGGATCACAAAGTTGGTTTGTTGTTATATACTGGCCAAGGCACATGCTTCCAGCCACAATATTTACCACCATAAAATCCAACAGGGCACAAGAGGAAAGACGAAAATGGAAATAACAAACCCCGAAAACAAAGTTCAAAATAATAAACAACGAGAAGAAAGAAAAATGATGATTGGAAATACGTAAACGAATAACACAAATTAGTAGTGAGCGATAATTAAGGTATATGAGTACAATACCCATAAAACGAAGAGCAAAATACTTAACAAAATCCCAGGAAACAAAGATGAACTACACCTGAGTTTCACTGACCAAGGGTGCTAACGAACAAACCATATTGAGCTAATAATTCTATCTTAGGATGTGACATTGCCCCACCATATGAAGTAGGTAATGACCAAGGACGACAAAAGAGGAAGTATAGACATAACGGTGTAAAAACCGCAGGTTCCAAGAACCTAGACGACATATGAATGGAGGTACCTCATATGGGAGTCTGTAAAACCAAGCCAGAACCACAGAACGCACCACGAATCTCCAAGTAACAACCTTCATCATCTGTAATAACGACAACCCATCAAAACCTAATAGCAAGAGGCAAAAACATGTACATCAATTTAAAGGGAAAAAAAAACATTGATGAGTCCATTTTATATATAGTTTAACTCCCTAGTTTAGCTCGGTTTATTTGATTATTATACTTTGTTTAGTATATTTGTGAGCTAATTACGTGTTCTAGTTGTATTGCTTGTGTTTGTTACATTTTATAGGAATCTAAGCATTTAGAGGCTTTTTCCTAGCACATTAGCAAGCATCAAAGTTCACTAAGCTAAAATGGAAGCAAGATGGACCACGGAAGGATACTATGAGAAATGACAAGCCCAAGCATGAAGATTTGTGAAATGATTTGGTGTACAAATGAGAAACCAAAATGGAGCCCAACTTAAGGAGTCCACAACTCAACATAGGAATGCTCTTTGGATGCTCATGGGATGCCAAACTATGCAATTAACCGGAGAATTAAGGAGCTTAAAGGCGTATCATAGGATTCCTCAATCATTTAATTGAGTCATTAAGCAAATATACCCGGATTAGTGAAACCCCGATCGGGGTTTCCATTCCCTGATCGGGATTTGGGTTCTGTGAAATGTTTCCGTTTTAAGTCCCTCTCCCTATATAAAGGAGAGGGACTTCGACACTTAGGGGCATCTTGTACATCATCTTGTACATCTTCTTGTACATCATTCTACACTCTAAAAACACTCTTTTACACAATATCATTAGTCATTAGATTAGGTTTAGAATAGTTTAGTTTTCATTAGTTGTTACAAATAATTACTTTAAGTATTTCAATTTATATTACAAATTCATTTGCAAGTTATTTGGTTCCATTGTGTTCTTCAATTCCAAGTTTTATTTCCTTTGTTGAGGTAATTCTATTTCTTGTATTGTTTTCATTATTAGTTAGTTATTTTCATTTGTCATTTTCATTATTAGTTAGTTATCATGTTTACTTTATCACTTGTCATTAGATTAGTTATCATTATACAAGAGTAGTTACTTTGTCTAGGGAATTAGGGAAGCCATGCATAAATAATATTTGCAATTGTTGAAATGAGATGTTATGATATCAACTAGCTGTTTCTATCACATGCTTGCATTGTATTGTTAGTCTTTGATTATTGATCACAATGCTTGATTAAATTCGTTAATTCTTTCTATAAGTCGAGAGGTACGGAATTGAATTAGACTGAGCATGTGTTAGTAGATCGACCTAGCCAAAGCTAGAGTTCGTTAGGACCCAATCTATGGTTGACACTAATATCGAGAGGTGGGTGTCTTTAGCCTAAACAATTATCGTTATTATCAATTTCTTAGTTTGACTTGAGCATTTACATAGTTTGCATGTGTGACCCGACCTCCTTAGACTCTTCCTTTATTATTATTGTTGTTTCATAAACCCAACCAAACCAATCAATAACCGACTTTGATAGAATTCACTCCATAAAAACTTGCTAGCAACTACCGTCTCCTTGTGTTCGACCCCTATTACTACATTCATTTGTGTCTAGGGTATTTATCTTTGATTAGGTGTGCGATAGCCGATCAAACATCATATCAAATTATAAGATGTAACCAAAACACCCAACTTAGAACCCCCTAAAACCACAAAATCGCCATATCCATTAAAAAATGATGTCATAAAAACTCATTATAAAATGCGACCAATAAAAACCTATATAATAAGCGTATACCAGTAAATAAAGCTCGGCCAAGCTCATCAGCATGCCCAGCGTCAGCAACAACCCAAAAAAAGCACTAGGCTTTCATAAAAGAAAAGCAATGGATCAATCATGAATGAAAGCACCTGATGCGGGAGCCTATACACGAGACCTGAACACATCTGAGTAAGGTGAAGAGAATCTGCATAACTAAATGGCATAGATGTGAAAAAGAAATAACTAAAAGGATTTGCATAACAGTGAAAAGAAAAAAAGGCGCCAATGGAAATAACAAACTCAATCAAACCCGGCCAAATAATAAATGAGTAAGTAACTACGCGAATGAAATGAGTACCTGTGCTTTGGCGCCGCCAATGTGATCGTCAACCTTAAAGCATTGACGAGCTGTCTGCACTGAAAGTTGCAATGTTTAGCTCTATTAAATATTAAATTCAACAGGGCACAAGAGAAAGTAGAAAATACGGTAATGGAAATAACAAACTCATAAAACAGAGATCAAAATACTAAACAACGAGAAGGAAAAGCGATAAAGGAAGTACACACTCAAATTAACAAATTAAGCGTCAGGGATAATCAAGTTATAGAAGATGAGAACCAAGAATATGAAAGATCAGAAAAACAAAAAAAAACCCAAAAGAAAGACGAAAAGAAAAAAGACGCTAATGGGAAATTGCAAACCCAATCAAAACCCGCCAATTATCAAATCATTAGTAATAAAGCACAGTAGTGATACTCAAGGTTAAGTAAAACCCTAATTCCACCAAAAGTAGCACAGTACCCAATAGCAAGATAATTAGAACAGTTATAAAATCAACATTAATAATAACAGTAATAACACTAATAAAAATGATAATCAAAGCAATAATAATAAGAATAACATTTGAAAGCAAAACAAAAATGAGAAAGATGAGTTAACCCGCTCTGAGATAACCGAAGATAGTGATAATTAGTTGATTTCAAATTGGGAAAAAAGAGAGAAATGGAGTGCCAGCATACCTACTTGTTCCAACCATGGCCATCAGAAGCAGCGGCAAAATCAAGGCTGATGAATTAGAGGAAGGAATGAGGAAGGGATGAGTGTTTGAGAATTGAGACAGAAAAGTAAGTAATGGGAAGAAATGGACGGCGGGGATCGAGGAGGCAAAAACAAGGGTGGGGATGAACTAATAAGGTATTATTCCTAAGAAACAGTGGAATGCCTTACAAACTTTTTAAATGGTAGGGAAATGGACACAAATTCAAGAACAATACGGTCTCACCCTCACACCATGAGACGGTCATTTTCTAGAAAAATAAAAGCATACCTTTAGTGTCATCAATTAAAGAGTATTTGTTTTTATACAAATGAACGTCTTACCGTATGAGACCATCTCCAACAATAATTTATAGATAAGAGAAAAATAAATTGTCTAAATATTAGCAAATGTGAACTCTAGTCCGCCATTGATGAGTATGAAAGAGCAAGAAGAAGAAAGAGTAAATAAAAGGGGTTTGTTATATTTATGTTAAGTTGCTTAGTACAAGGTGGTTAGCATCTTATATATACAAGAGTATCTCCTCCTCAAGCTGGAATGGAAGTGAGTAACTGTAATCCAAGCTTGGACGCAAGAAAGTGATGTTGTTGAGTCCCTAAGGGTTTTGTCATGATGTCAGCAAGCTGCAACCCAGTTCTAACATGTATGGGAGTTAGGAACCCTTCTTGAGATTTGTCTCTAACAAAGAGGCAATCCACATTTAGATGTTTTGTTCTTTCATGAAAAACGGGATTCTCATCAATATGAACATATGCTTTGTTGTCACAGTAGAGGGTATAGGCGGGCTAGGTTTGATTTGCATATCAGCTAAAGCGCATTAAGCCAGACCAATTCAGCTGTCACATACGACATGCTCCTATATTCAGCTTCAGCAGTGCTGCGACTCACAGTTTTTTGCTTCTTGGTCTTCCATGAGACCATGGCTTTGCCCAAGAATACTCCATAACCACTTAGTGACCTGAAGCTGAAGGCACATGTTGCCCAGTCTGGATCATTGTAGGCAGACATACTTAAGATATTATCAACAGGATAAAAAAAGCCAGTGTTTATAGTGCCTTTGATATATCTAACAACATGCATAGCAGCCTGGTAATGTGGGAGTCTAGGTTGGCTCAGAAATTGACTCAGATGTTGTATAGAATATGACAAGTCTGGCCTGGATAGATTGAGGTAAAGTAAACGCCCTATCAACCTTCTGTAATCCTCTGGGTTTACCAGTATGTCACCAGAATCAGTAGATAACTTCAGACCCTTTGGCAAAGGAAAAGCTACAGGTGAGCAATTTTCCATGTGTAGGTCAGATAAGATGTCCAAAATGTACTTCCTCTGGTTGATCATAAGACCATAGTCATTCCTAGCTATTTCAAGCCCTAGGAAATATCTCATAATGCCTAAGTCTTTGATGGTAAATTTGTTATCAAGACTTTGCTTTATTTTCATGATCTGATCTGCATCATCTCCGGTCAAGAGAATGTCATTAACATATATCAAGGCCATTATGTAAGACTTAGGAGTTTTCTTAATGAATAGAGAGTAATCTTCCATTGATTTTCTGAAACCTAATCCAATCGTGAACTTTGTAAGTTCAATATTTCACAGCCTAGAAGCCTGATTGAGCTCATATATTGACTTCTTCAGTTTACAAACTAACCCTGATTCACCTTTATTGTATCTTTGGGGAGGCTTCATATAGACCTCCTCTTCGAGATAACCATGCAAGAATGCATTGTTAATATCCATTTGGTAGAGAGGCCACTTTTGAGTAGATACAAGGGCAAGTAACATCCTGACAGTGGTAAATTTTGCAACTGGTGAGAAAGTTGCTTTGTAATCTTTGTCTTTGATTTGATTGAAGCCTTTAGCCACCAATCGTACCTTGTATCTTTCAATTGTTCCATCAGACTTGTGCTTGATCTTAAAAACCCACTTAGATCCAATTGCTTTATGGCGTGCAGGAAGAGGAACCAAATCCCAGGTTTGATTCAACTTAAGTGCAACTATCTCTTTCTCCATGGCTTCAACCCAATGAGGATTATCTTTCGCCTGACCATCTGTAGCAGGTTCACGAATTTTAAAAACATTAGCAAGGGATGCCATGTAATCTTCACCAAAGTCACTAATGCTTATCAACACAGTGGTATGGAAAGCATTAGAAACTGAATGAGTTGGAGAACTGTCATGTTGAACAAGCAGCTTTTGAGAACATTGAAATCCTCGAAGTTTTGTGGAAAGAAATTTTTATCTTGTAGATTTCCTAATAGGTACATTAGGGATAATATGAACAGAGGAATCCTCATTATTACAGTTAGAATTACTAGAGGAAGTATTGAAATCATGGCTGTTATTAAAAGAAGAATTGTTATGAGAATTGTTGTTATTAGTTGAAGTATTAGTATTATTATTGAATGCAGAAGATTCAATATTACTAACAGGTGGGTCGGAATTCACAGCTACATCATTTACATTATGTGAATTATTATTGTTTTGTGTATGTAATGGTGTGTAGAAAAAGGAGGAATCTGTAGGATTTATCAACAAGGGAGTGGGTGAGAAATCCTTATTACTAGTAAAAGAGTTATCATGTTTAAAAGGAAAAATATTTTCCTTAAAAACAACATCTCGACTAAAAAATACTTTGTGAGCCTCACGATCATACAATTTGTACCCTTTTTCACCATAAGGGTAGCCTATGAAAATGCACTTTCGAGCTTTGGCAGCAAATTTGTCTCGAAAAGTAATAGGCATAGGTGCAAAACAAAGCACACCAAATACTCTTAGTTCTGCATAAGTGGGTGATTCTTTAGAAAGAATCTCATAGGGAGTCTTCCATTGAAGAACATATGTGGGCATTTTGTTGATGATGTAAGTAGCAGTCAGGATACATTCACCCCGAAATTTTATGGGCAAATTAACATGTATCCTAAGGGATCTAGCTGTTTCAACAAGATGTCTATGTTTCCTTTCAACCCTCCCATTTTGTTGAGGCCTTCCTACAATACTTTTCTGGTGGATTATTCCATGTTCTCTAAACATAGCACCACAGGTTTGTTGAACAAATTCAGTCCCATGGTCTGTTCTAATGATTCTAACATAGGATTAGAACTGAGTAGAAATCATCTTTAAGAAATCCTTAATCAGACCAGGTACTTGGTACTTATTCTGCAGCAAATAAATCTAGGTGCATCTTGAACAGTCATCAACAATAGTAAGAAAGAATTGTGCTCCATTCAAACTAGGAACCTTATAGGGACTCCATACGTCCATATGGATAAGATCAAAACATTCAAAAGCATGTGAATTACTCCTCTGAAAGAAGAGTATGGTGCTTAGACAACATACATGTCTCACAAAAAGAATCCTTAGCATGGCTAGATACATTTAACTCTGGCACATGGCAGAGTTTCTCAATAGATGAGTGACCAAATCTAGCAGGAAACAACTCAAGACTACTCTGAGCAGATAGAGACTTCTCAACCACATTACAACAATTCTTAGAAACAGGATTACATCTAGTAATGATTCTATGTTGGAACTCCAATCTATATAATCCTTCATTCTTCTTTGCCTTTGCCCAGATGACCTTACTTGAAAGGTCCTGGAAGAAGCAAAAGGTTTTAGTGAATAGCAAAAGCATAGGGTTTTTTTCAAGTAACTTCCCTACAGAAATTATATTTTGTGTGAAATCGGGCACAATTAAAACATGATATATAATGATATGATCATTTATTTTCATTGTGCCACCCCTATAAACAGTTTTAATTGTGCCATCAAGTAGTCCTATTTGAATAGGTTTGATCAATTTGTGAATATCAGTCAAAAAATGCTCATGTGGTGTCATATGGTCAGATGCCCATGTGTCAACTATCCAACTTTGCAAATGATAAGTTGAATTATTAGCAGCAAGAGCATGAGATTCAGGTATTATACCTGCATAATTGACATAAGACATAGCAGGATTTTATGTCATAGACTTCATAACTTTCTGATACATGGAATCAGCCAACCCTTCAAGAGCTTGACTGCTAAAATCAGCAACATTGGTAGCTTGCTGTGTGGCAGCTGTAATAGGTAATTCATTCTGAAAATCCAGTGGAGTGAATTCATCTTCTGTCTGTTGTTGGACATTAGCATTGTGATAGGTCTCGGCATTGTTGGCTGCTCTCCTGTAAACATTTCTGCCAGACTGAAAGTGAGTATCATCAGATCTTTGGTTATAGCCAGCATTATAACCACCTTTTTTGTTAGCATTATACTTCAGTGGCCTTGATCCTCTAAGATCATAACAATATTCTTTTGCATGACCCTTTTTGCCACAGTGGGAGCAAGTCTTAAGCTTATTGCAATTGTCAACAAGATGCTCATCATCCTTACAATACACACATTTCTTGACTTCATGTTCTTCCTCAGTTCTAGGTTTTTTCCAATTCCCTTGTTTTCCATCACCTTGCCTAGCACTTGCATAAGCAGTTGCCTCAGATAAGACATCAACAACATCAGAAATTTGTTTATGTCTTTCTATCTTTTGAAGTAGGGAGAAAGCCTTGTTTAGTGGTGGTAAAGGTTCCATAGAGAGTACATGAGTCTTAACATTCTCATAACCATGGTTTAATCCCATCAGAAATTGAATGAGTATGGAGTTGGTCTCCCTATCAAGCATTCTCTTAAGTAGAGAGCATGAACAACGATCTAATGCTCCACAAGAGCATGTAGGCAAAGGATCTATGTGATCCAGATTCTCCCAAGATCTCTTCATCTTACTATAATACTCAACAAGAGGTGTATTACTTTGGGAAATTCCAGTCAATTATTTTCTCATCTGATAAACCTCAAAACTGTTAGTCTGACCATAACGTTCTATGAGTTTTGACCATATTTCCTTCGCATATCTAGAATACTCAACAGTGTCACGAATGTCCTTAACCAAAGAATTCTTGATCCATCTCATAGCTAACAAGTCGCACCTAATCCATTAATGATACATAGCATCATTACTAGGAGGACACTTACAAGTCCCATCCACAAAACCTTCTTTGTTCTTAGAAATCAAAGCAAGATAAGCTTCTCGTTTCCATGAAACAAATCCAACATCATTGAATTCAGATTCAGTAAGAGAAAGATTAATATGATTTGTATTCGACAAATATAGCGGATCATCAAACATAGCATAAGGCGTAGAAACAGTAGGAGTAACAGAAGTAGTAGATTCTCCGGTCATGATTAATGAATGTCATAAAATAGACAGAAATATCAATCAAAAATTGAAACAATCAACCTATATTTTCGGATGAAATCAAGTAGCAATCAACCAAAAAAATGACAACTGATCAAGGCAAAGACAATCAATTGAAGTAATTGAAGAAGAAAAGATGAAGAATTCTAACAGTAGAATATGCGCAAGCGATAATATTCGATAAATATGGAGAAAAAACCAGAAAATGTTGAAAAAGTCCAGATGATGAATAGACGATCAGAGGGTATCACCAGAAAGAGGATGAAATGCTGAAGATTTTCGTAAAAGAATTACGTAGGATTGATGAACCTCGCGACTGATACCATGTGAACTCTAGTCCGCCTTGATGAGTATGAAAGAGTAAGAAGAAGAAAGAGTAAATAAAAGGTGTTTGTTATATTTCTGTTAAGTTGCTTAGTACAAAATGGTTAGCATCTTAGGGGGCGTTTGGTTCAACGCATTAGAATTGATTGGAATGGATTCTATATCATAGAGGTATGGAGTTAGAACCCCATACTTGTTCATAACTGTTTGGTTGTGTCATGAAATGAATATAATATAGTAATAAGTTGGAATGGAGTTAGAATCTTGGGTGTAAATATGGGTATGAGATTTCAAGGGGTTGGAATGGAGTTAGAATCCATTAGGTATCTAACTCCATTCCAAAAGACTCCAACCAAACACTAGAATGGATTGAATCCATTCCATTCTAAAACCTCCAACCAAACACCCCCTTATATATACAAGAGTTGTGAGTTTTATTTTATAATTTCAATAATGAAATCAGTCCTAAGAATTAATATAGACTTGAGTTAATTCAACCCTACTACAATTGATAAGACGGAATAAAGGACTAACCTTGGTCCATGTCTTACAGACGCAATCAATACAATAATAAGAAGTATAGAAAATTGATTGTCTTCCTTAACCCTTTCCTTGATGTTACTTGATGATGGAGAAAGAAACTATCTTTCTGCCTTTCACTTTTCTTTTTACTGTACGTACTTTGTTTTTCTTTTATGATAATGATATTTGATATGTTATGTTAAACTTCCAGTATCCCTCTCATATAAATATATGATGGGTACGCACCTTTTCACATAATCAAACTCAATCGTACCTTTTCGTGAAAAACGACTCATGTATCAGGGTAAGGTTAGAAGGAATATTAATTCTCGGACTTTAATTACTTTAATTGAGACTGATCCATCACGGTGTCATCTTTTATATTAAAGCCGTAATATTTAATATGAACGTAACTATTATTTAAACCCGAAACACATAGGCCACTTGAATATTATTAAATATTCTAACATTTTCCCACTTGGCCTTTGTGTTGACTTGATGGTTCAATAACTTAATGTAAACCTTTATGTTAAGTTCACTAGCTTTTATATCCTTAATCGAATTAGAATTAATTGGATCATGGCGGTCACACGTAATTTATTAATCGACATGATTCCTCCCATGTATCACAAATCAAATCAAAATCTAAGTCAGCTTTAATTTGAGAAAGACATTAATTCTCACAATTAGTCACATGTAATCTAATAACTGTAATGTATACATATACTATACAGATTAACATGTCTGTTATAACAGAAACAATACTTTAAGTGAATTCTAGATGTCACAACCATTACAAGCATACTAACTTTACAACCATACTAACTTTACAACAACAAGACCTTTGATACAACACTCATGCGTTCTACATGGCCAATGAACGCCTTGGGTGGTAATCCCTTAGTTAATGGATATGCTATCATCTTATCCGTTCTTATATGCTCAAATGACAGTGTTTGCTTCTGTACCTCCTCCTTGACCGATAAGAACTTTAATTCCATGTGCTTAGCACCCTTGGAGTATTTATCGTTTTTAGAGAAGAAGATGGCTGCAGAATTATCACAATAAATTCTCAGCGGCTTGGCTATACTATCGATGATCCCAAGTCCCGAGATAAAGTTTCGCAACCACAATGCATGGTGGCCTCAAAGCATGCCACAAATTCGGCTTGCATAGTAGAAGTAGCAATGACAGACTACCTCCCACTTTTCCATGATACTGCCACTTCAGCTAAAAGGAACAAGTAGCCAAATGTTGATTTAAATGTTGATTTTCTACTATCAACACATCCGGCATAATCTGAATCTGAATAACCAATCACCTCAAGGTGATCAGATCTTCTATATGTAAGCATGAGCTCCTTAGTGCCTTGTAAGTACCTAAGGATCTTTTTCGCAGCTTTCCAGTGATCCATTCCGGGATTACTTTGATACCGACCCAACATTCCAACAGCAAAGCTGATATCTGGTCGAGTACATGTCTGAACATAGTTCAAACTCCCAACCACAGATGCATAGGGAATTCTCTCCATTTCTTTTCGTTCCAGTTCATTACGGGGACATTGCATTTTACTAAATTTGTCCCCTTTCTGTATAGGAACTATTCCTGCAGAACATTCATTCATTCTATATCTCTCTACCCTAACAATCCTTGTGATCTTTCACGGAAAATTTCAATTCCGATCACATAGGATGCCTCACCCATATCTTTCATTTCAAAGGTCTTAGATAGATATTTCTTTACATCATGCAACATGCCTAGATCATTCGCAGCAAGCAAAATATCATCAACATATAGGACTAAAATAACAAATCTACTCCCACTGATCTGAAAGTCCATAGACCTTAATTAGACTCCTCTAATTAGTTACTAAATTACTTGTTAATTTAATATTTAATGATCTATGTAACATGCATGCAAATATAAAGACATTTATATAAAAGAAGAAATTTCCTCACATTGATAAGGAAATTAAATGGGCACAACAAGAACTC
>JAIUZE010023712.1:0-11862 GCA_022085475.1 Heliosperma pusillum | reverse complement strand
CCACCTCAACAACCACCGCCATTAACAATTACCCACCTTCAAGGCTTCAATACACATAAGACTACTTATCCCAAGCTGCCTCCCATTATCTCACTTCTACGATTATTGCCAACCCGAACCTCTTCACCTCTATAGTCCTTAGCTCGTTGTCGCACCTACAGGATTCGTACTCCTTAGATCTGGGGTTTTTGATTGGTGGGGACTTGCTTGTTGTGGTGGTGGTGGTGGGATAAAGGAAGGACTTGGCTGGCACAGTGGTGGTAGTGAATGGTGATAGTGAGTTGATTTTTGCAGTGCTAAAAATGGTGACGAAATTGGTGTTAAGTGTGTGCTAAAGAGAAAATCTGAGTTTTTGGTCATTTTACATTAATTAAGACAGAGTTTAGGTATAAGGTAGCCAGTTTGGAAAAATTACTAACTTTGTAATACTTTAAACAAATAGGTATAACTATACAATATATATAATCCGGAAATCAATTGGCAGTAATGGAATGACATAAATTTATAATTCATATATCATATAGTTTTGTTGTATAAATATGTTAATTATTAGCATATAATAAATATAATATAAGTACGTTGAGTTTTGGAAATTATAAAAGTAATAGTCATTTATATTTAGAAAAGTAGATAACTTAATAGCCGTGGGAGTAGTGAAATAATAGTATTAACATGCACAAATTCTCATTTGTGACGGACACTATCCGTCGCAAGCTTAAGACGGATACCATATTCTCTCACAAAATACCCATCAAGGGTGAGTGGAAAAGCACATGGGGGGTGCCCACCTTGTCCCCTCTACCCATTTCCTCTCACAAAATACCCGTCGCAAGATCCGATCCGTCGCAAGCAAGACCTACTGATTAACATGTGATGCAGTGGAAGTTATACTATTACTAGCGGGAGTAATGAATGTTTTTTTCTTATCATTTGGATGATAAGTTTTTGACATCTATATCATAGAAAAATAGCAGGATTAATCATATTAATAATAGTAACTGAGCGAGTAGTCAAAGTAATAGTATTAATCTGTGATGTACTGAAAATAATAATAATATTACCAACGAGAGTAGTGAATGTGCTTCAAAATTTGTTTGATAAATTTTACATCTATACATAGAAAAATATATTATAAATGGTAAATGTACGAATTAGACAAGTCTAACGCAATTATGTAATTCTATTTTTAAAAAATAAAATTTAAATTGTAAATAGAGCTAGCCTAGGCAGGGCCGGACAACAAACCTAGTATATATAGTATTTTGAGAAATCTTGACTATTAGTATTTTCCAATTGAGCATGATGATGATGATGATGATGATGAGGATGATGATCTGAGTTTTTGGTCATTTTACATTAATTAAGACAACATTTAGGTATAAGGTAGTGAGTTTGGAAAAATTAATAGTAAAAGGGAAAATTTTAACAACGAGAGTAATGAACGTGTCTCATAATTTGTTTGATAAATTTTACATGTTTACATAGAAAAATGCATTATGAATGGTAAATATATGAATAAGGCGAGACTCACGCAATTTTGTAAATCTGTGTTAAAAAATAAAATTTAAATGGTAAATAAAGGTAGCCCGGGCGGAGCTGGGCACCAAACCTAATATATATATATATATAATATATTTCATCTATACTAGTATAAGGATCGCCGTACATCTCTCTCGCTTTCTCGCTCTCCTCTCTCTCTCGTCTCTCTCGTCTCTCTCTCTTTTCCCGCTCCTGTTCGCCCCCCTCCCCTCCCTGCTCCCCGTCGCCCCCGTCCTCCCTCTCCCCCCCCTCCTTTTTCTCTCCCGTTATTGTTGCTCCTTTCCCGCTTCGTTTCGTTTTCTTCCCCACGCCCCTCCGTTTCTTCACACTCCCCCCCTTTACTTCTTTCTCTTGCCCCCCTCGTCCTCCTTCCACTCACCTTACCCTTTCATTTCGCACTAAAATTATTCTAAATGCGTGAAAACGAGCACTAAGTGCACGAAAATTTCTACATGCATGAAAACAGTTACTAGGTGCATGAAAATAACGGACTCTAGATGCATTAAAATGAGCACCAGGTGCATTAAAATTGTTAGATGCATGAAACTGACTACTAGGTGCATGAAAACTAATAAATCGTATTTCACCTCAATTTCCGTCAGTAAATTATATTTTTTTGACCAAGATGTATATTATCTAGCCATAAAATTCTACGCCGAACCCAAAAATGTCCTTATTTTTTTAAAATAAATTTCGTAAGGCGGAGTTCTCACGGTTCTCATTATCTTAGTGGTTCTCACCGGATCCTAATTCTATATATATATATATATATATATATATATATATATATATATATATATATATATATAGGTTCTTGTGAGTCCACACTTTTTTTTGAGTCCATGAGTCCTCATCCTAGCCATTGGATGAGAGGGATGGATGGATGAGATTGTAGAGACAAAAACACACTTAACACTAATCAATTACCTATGCACTAATTAATTAACTTTCTCTCTCTAGCCTTTAGTTAATCACATTTGAGCACTTTTGAGTTTCTGAGATTTATGAGTGTAACTTCAGCCTCTATTTGTGTAACTTCAAGCTAAAATGTGATTTCGACTATATAAATTTGAATTTATGAAACTTCAACACAAGTTTATATGATTTTAGCCTTTTTATGAGTGTAACTTCTGTCATTACGAGTGTAACTTCAACCCTTATTTGTGTAACTTCAAACTAAAATGTGATTTCGACTATATAAATTTTAATTTTTATAACTTTAAGATAAGTTTATGTGATTTTAGCCTTTTTCTGAGTGTAACTTCAGCCATTATTTGTGTAACTTCAAGCTAAAATGTGATTTCGACTATATGAATTTGAATTTATGTAACTTTAAGACAATTTTATGTGATTTTAGCCTTTTCTGATTGTAACTTCAACCATTATTTGTGTAACTTCAAGCTAAAATGTGATTTCGACGGTACAAATTTGAATTTTTGTAACTTAAGATAATTTATATGATTTGAACCTTATTATTAGTGTAACTCCAATCTTTACAAGTGTAACTTCAAACCGTATTTGTGTAACTTTAATTTTAAGACATATGTATGTAACTTTAAGACATGTTTAGATAACTTTAGTCATTTGAAAATTTTAATTTAAATTGATGTAACTTTAAGTCATATTTTGGTAACTTTAGTCCTTACTAATATAACTTCAGTTCTTAATTGTACAACTTCAAGCATAACTTCAGTCTCTTAATAGTGTAACTTCAGTCCCTAAAAGTGTAACTTCAGTCCTGAAAAGTGTAACTTCAATTTTTAATAATGTAATTTTAAGACATATTATCTTTAGTCATTACTAGTGTAACTTCAGTCAAAAATAGTGTAACTTCAGTCCAAAATAATGTAACTTCAGTCAAAATAGTGTAACTTCAGTCCAAAATAGTGTAACTTCAGTCATAAAACACCACCAATCATACTAAAATCAAAATAAAAATAAGATGACAAATGAAAATAGGACAAATATCCTCAACACACAAAAAAAAATTAAAAGTAAATCTGAAAAAAATAAAAAATAGATCTAAAAAGTAAGAAAAAATAAAAACATAAGAAAAGATGGAGAGGAGTGAAAATAAAAACACAAAAACATAAGAAACACAAAAAAATGCATAAGAATTTGAAAAAAGAAAAGGAAAAAAAGTAGATCTAGAATAACCACAAACCACCACAACTTCCCTCACCAAGATCCACCACCACCGACTGGGCAGCGGCAGTGGACGTCGGAGGGAGGACAGGAGGTGGCCGGTCGGCGGGAGAGGGAGGACAGGAGGAGGTTGTAGAGGAGAGTAGGTGTCGGTGGGAGGAGGAGGAGGCGGAGGCTGAAGAGGATAGGAGGCGGCACGGTGGTGGTGTGAGTCAGGCCAGGGCTGGTGCGGGAGAAGGAGGCCGAGGGAGGGACGGCGGTCGGTGAGTGAGGGAGGTCGGTGGTGGTTGTGAGTAAGGGGTGGTGGTGGTCGGGTTTTGTTAGTGGGGTGGTTGGAGGCGCGCGAGCAGGAGGCGGAAGGAGTGACGGGAGAGGAGTGACGGCGACAGGAGATGAGGGGGTGCGGTGGCCGGTGGTGGTGGTTGTCGGTTTTGTGAGTAGGGGGGTGGGAGGTGGTGGGTGGTGAATGAGAAGGAGGGATTATTTGGGTTTTTGAATTATTTAGATCTAGATTTTCTTATTTTGGTTTTTTTTTTTTTTTTTTTTAAAATCTGGCCGGTGGACGGCGGTGGACGGTCGGTGGTGGGAGATGAAAGAAAATGAGGGAGGTTTTTGAATTTTTTGGGTTTTTGAGAGAGATGGAGGAATGAAATTATGTGGGATGTGAGAGAAGTGGGTGAGTGGAAAATCTTATATGTTGAATTAAGAAGGGGATTAGTGGTTAATTAGTAACGATGAGAGAAAGTGGAAAATTAGCCCACTAATCTATTTTTGGGAGCTTCAATCTCAACCATCCATGTCCAAGATTCAATGGCATATAAAAGGACTTATGAACTCAACTTTCCTAAGGGGACTTACATGATCCTTTCTCTCTCTCTCTCTCTCTCTATATATATATATATAGGTTCTTATGAGTCCACCATTTTTGTTGAGTCCATGAGTCCTCATCTTAGCCATTGAATGAGGGAGATGGATGGATGAATTGTAGAGATAAAAACACACTTAACACTAATCAATTACCTATGTACTAATTAATTAACTTTCTCTCTCTAGGTTTTAGTTAATCACTTTTTGAGCACTTTTGAATTTCTGAGATTTGTGAGTGTCACTTCAGCCCATATTTGTGTAACTTCAACTACAATGTGATTTCGACTATATAAATTTGAATTTATGAAATTTCAAGACAAGTTTATGTGATTTTAGACTTTTTATGAGTGTAACTTCAGTAATTACGAGTGTCACTTCAACCATTATTTATGTAACTTCAAACTAAAATGTGATTTCGACTACATAAATTTGAATTTATGAATCTTCAAGGCAAGTTTATGTGATTTTAGACTTTTTATGAGTGTAACTTCAGTCATTAAGAGTGTTACTTCAACCATTATTTATGTAACTTCAAACTAAAATGTGATTTCGACTACATAAATTTGAATTTATGAAACTTCAAGACAAGTTTATGTAATTTTAGCCTTTTTATGAGTGTAACTTCAGTCACTACGAGTGTTACTTCAACCATTATTTTTGTAACTTCAAACTAAAATGTGATTTCAACGACATAAATTTGAATTTATGAAACTTGATGACAAGTTTATGTGATTTTAGCCTTTTTCTGAGTGTAACTTCAACCATTATTTGTGTAACTTCAAGCTAAAATGTGATTTCGACTATATGACTTTGAATTTATGTAACTTTAAGACAATTTTATGTGATTTTAGCCTTTTCTGATGGTAACTTCAACCATTATTTGTGTAACTTCAAGCTAAAATATGATTTCGACGGTACATATTTGAATTTTTGTAACTTAAGACAATTTCTATGATTTGAACCTTTTTATGAAAATTTAACTTTAAGGCATATTTTGGTAACTTTAGTCCTTACTAATATAACTTCAGTTCTTAATTGTACAACTTCAAGCATAACTTCAGTCTGTTAATAGTATAACTTCAGTATCTTAATAGTGTAACTTCAGTCCCTAAAAGTGTAACTTCAGTCTTTAAAAGTGTAACTTCAATTTTTAATAATGAAATTTTAAGACATGTTATCTTTAGTTATTACTGGTGTAACTTCAGTCCAAAATAGTGTAACTTCAGTCTAAAATAATGTAACTTCAGTACAAAATAGTGTAACTTCAGTCATTATATGTGAAACTTCAGTGAAACCACCACTTACCACAAAAAAAAAACTGGTGGTTTTTTAGATCTGAAAAAGTAATAAACATAAAAAACTTGAAAAATAATAATGAGATCTAAAAAATAAAAACATAAAAACTTCAGTTTTTAATAATGTAACTTTATTATTTAAAAGTGTAACTTCAAGGCTTAATAGTGTCACTTCAAGCCTTATAAGTGTAACTTCAAGCCTTAAAACTGTACCTTCAAGCCTTAAAAGTGTAACTAAAAAAAATCAGATCTAAACATAAAAACTATAAGAAATAACAAAATTAAAATAAACAAAACAAATTCGAAAATAAAAACATAAAACATATTAAAAAAAGTGTAACTTCAGCAAAAAAAAACTGTGTAACTTCAGTTACTAAAAGTGTAACTTCAATCATTATATGTGAAACTTCAGCAAAAAAAATGTGTAACTTCAGTCATTATATTGGTAACTTCAGTTACTAAAAGTGTAACTTCAGCGATTATATGTGAAACTTCAGCACTAACAAAAACAAACTAGCAGTTTTTTAGATCTGAAAAAATAACAAACATAAAAATTTGAAAAATAATAACGAGATCTAAAAAATAAAAACAAAGAATCAAAATAGTATGTATGTTACTTTAATAATATCAACAAGTGTAATAAGGTTATTTTGTGTTACTTTAATATATAATATGTGTTACTTTAATAGAGATATATGTAACTTTAATAAATAAAGCGTGTAACTTTAATAGAGATTTGTGTTACTTTAATATACAATATATGTGACTTTAATACACAATATGTGATACTTTATTAGATGAACTTTGAAACATTTTTTCAGATCTGAAAATAAAAAAGAAAAACAAAAAAAATAAACAAAACCAACACCAACACACCAACACACCACAACACCAACACCAACACCAACACACACAAACAGAAAAAAAGAAAAAAAGAAGAAAATTAAACAACCACAACACCAACACACCAACACCAACACCAACAACCTTGACCCCACACCAGCCCCACCCTCACCCCGACGCCACCACCCCCTCACCCCGAGCCTTTCCCGACGCCTTTCCCGACGCCTTTCCCGACACTTTCCCTACGCCTCGACACCACCAACACCACCAAAACCGCTGTCCTCCTCCACCCTCGACAATACTACCACCAGATCTGGACAAAAAAAGAAAGGAGACGAAAAAGAAAGAAGACAAAGGAGACAAAAAAAGAAAGGAGACGAAGAAGAAGAGGAGATATGGACGAAGAAGAGGAGATGACAAAAAAAGAAAGGAGACGAAGAAGAGAAGAGGAGATGACAATACTACCACCCTTTTTCGGTGGTTTATTTTTGAGATCTAGTTTTTTTTTTCTTTTGGTGGCGGTGGGGTGCCGTAGGGGGTGGTGGACCGTAAAGAAGGCAGTATGGTGGTGGGTGACAATTTTTTTTTTGAAGGTGGCATGCGGTGGCCGGGTGAGGAAGAAGAGAGGGGCTGGCGTCGGGGGCGGCTGAGCCGTGGTGGAGGATTTTTTTTTTTAGATCTAGGTTTTTTGTTTTTGTTGGTTTTGGTGGGTTTTGAATTTAGAGAGAATAGTTTTAGAGAGTATTGATGAGAGATAAGGGAGGTAGAGAGAGAGTGGGGGAGGTTAAAATGAGAGAAAAAGATGAGGGAAAGGTATAAGTATTAGGGTTTGCATTGGGTATGTATTAGTGGGTTTGATTAGTGGGGATGTGAGAGAAGTGGATTAAACACCCACTAATGACCATTTTCTTGTTTTCATCTCAACCCTTAATTTCCAAGATCTAATGGCTAATAAAAGGACTTATGGACTCACCTTTCCTAAGAGGACTTACATGATCCTTTCTCTCTATATATATATATATATATATATATATATATATATATATATAGATTTATGTGATAAGATACATAATATAAATATATATTATTTAATGGATAAATGCATGGGATATCACCCAAAACTAGCGTCGTTGGGTTTCAAATGAAACCCAAACAACACAAGTGAAAAGCGCGCTGAAAACATAACAAATATCCAGAACACTACAACCCCGATCGGGGTTTCAGAGACTTTCAGACACACAACCCCGGTCGGGGCTAGGCCACCCCGATCGGAGATATAGCTCTCTAGTTTTATATGCGCGAAAACATTAAGTATAACACTTAGTAAAAATCGAGTATAAAACTCAACACAAATAACGAGTCGATATATATATACAATAAACTCGTCATTTCCTTATCCATTATAACCATGAACTCGATATATGATTATATGAACATACACTCCGTATTCCCAACTCACATTATATCCTTTAGGAGCTCAAGAACCGACTTTGACTTGAAAACCCAAATGCACTTAAATGACTTGTGGTCAAAATCAGTAACACCCCTCAGCGTCTTATTTCTTTTCCACTTCTTGGCCTTTTCAAATAGTGAAAAAGGTATTAGTCACTCAAGGGGAGAGCGGTTTTCAAACGAACCTAGTTTCAAAGCTAACGTGCACCGATGTTGGGAAATAAGTTTCATCCCCTCCCCATTTTCATAATTATTTTGCCTCTAAACACCATTTTAGAAAGAAAAAAAATCAAGAATTTGTGAACTGGTTAAGCGTAGACGCGTAGTCATACTTTAATTTTAATACGATCTTTATTTGTATAATGGAGTTTAACAATACAGAATTAAACGTTGACTAATTAAGTTGACATACAAGTTTAGTACGGAGTACATCTCGTATGAACTATTGTACTGAAAATCAGTGATACATTTGATGCAAAATATTAAATTGTAAAGACGAATACTTGATCAATTAGTACCACCCAAGATTTTCTTCAACTTCTTAACCTGTTTAGCATCCAACAAAGTGATCTTCTCAACCACATTGGTAGGCAAATCATTTCCAAAGAGAGAAGTGCTAGTAATTTGGAAACCAGGATTAGCACTGTTCAAGCTTACAAATGCAAGAGCAGGTTTTTTACCCACATTTAATTGAAAATGTAACATACTTTGTGGGAAGATCATTATGTCACCCTTATTTAACTTCTTATAGTAGGCAACATTATTTTCGTCAATAAACCCGGATATAATTGGGCCATCAATTACCAAAATAAGCTCCGATGCACGGTGACTGTGGATCGGGACCACTCCACCCACATCTAGGTCGAGCCGGGTCATAGCCAGGCCCAACCCATTTAAAGCCGGAAATGTTGTATCGACTGCAAAGGTCGCACCGAGTTTAAAGATGTTATTTGTGTCTCCGCGAACGCCTAAGCCCCTGAAAACAAAGTCGTCAACGGTTAAATTTTCCGGATTCTTACATGGAAATCCGGCAGGTCCCTTGGGGAATTGATAGTCTGCTACGCAGAAGTCGACCACTGTGGTGGCCTTTGTTACGGTAAAAAGAACTAGGACAGACAATAGGAACACAACTCGTGATATTGTCATATGTTTGGTATTAGAAGAAAATCTTTTAACTTTTTTAACTTCAAATAATATAGGAATTTGAAAGTATGTGTGTTTTGTAGTGTTACTGTGTTTGGTACATATTTGTGTTAATCGTGCGGTCACCTTATATATAGGATTGTGTACGTGAAAATTGGGAGGACTTAAATGGCAGGAAAGTAACATGGAAATTACGTTAACAATTTTTTAAAAGCACAACTAAGCCTCAACTGTTTTATAACATTATCATTTTAGATCGTATCCTTGATTGTGAAGCATCATGAGCGTTTACTACAACTTGGGGAATTTTTTATGTACTAATATATTACGAAGTAAGACTTTGAAATTATTGACTCTTAAATGACTCTGGGTAATGGTTAATCTAAACCATGGGAACCATTCATCGGTGTTGACGATGTATCAACCCGGTTTGGTCGAAGAATTGAGAAGGCCATCCCCTTTTTGCTGATATTGTTGGGGTATAGAGTACGGAAACGAATAATTCTAACCAAATATTTAAGAGAAATACGATAAAGACATAAAAATAACATCAAGATTTTTACGTGTAAAACCCCCTATAAATATAGATAAAAAAACCACCGGCGAGAGAGCCAAATATTTCACTATATTGATTCGGGAGTACAAGGACAATTTCCTCACAAGACTATAAAGTAGCCAAGAAAATAAACTCTCACAAAGGTGTTAAATAATTAGCACCTAAATAAATAATAACGAGAGTAAGAATAAAGAGGAATAATAATGAGATGTATTATGTTGTAGTTTTGTTGTGGTGGTTATTTTTGCGGAAGAATACACAAGTATTTATAATGCTCTTGGGAGTAAATGTTCAAGTGCGTTAGCTTTGTATTTTCATCAGGTTTCATGCATTCTCTTTACTCCACAATCAGTTCATTTCACTTTGTATTCATTCACCATATGTTTCATACTTGTTCATTATTCATGCCATAAGTGGTAAGTGAATATTTGTATGATTTTAATCCCCATTTTAGCTCAGTTTTGTATGTCATTTGTGCTTTGTTAAGCCATTTTATGAGCTAATATCGTCTTCTAGGCGAGTTCCTATGTTCTAACATGTTTTGTAGGGAAAGTGACGTTTCTACGCCCTTTTTCTATATTCCCGAGCATTTGCCTAGAACCCGACGATTTGAAGAAGCAAGCTTGACCAAGTGAAAGGCATTTCAAGAAGGTTCACTAATTCAAAAGAGAGAAGAAGTAAAGACAATGTCGCAGTTGTCAGAAGTCCGATCAGTTAGGCGAAGAAATCATCGTTTTACATCAAACCCTATCAACAAACCCGACTCAAGAGATCAAGGGGGATGATGGAAGTCAAGTCATATGCAAGGGGAGATGAAACGAGAGTCAAAGGACCCAAATTGCAACTTACCCGATCGAGTAAGTGGTGTACCCGATCGGGGATGTCTGTTGATCCGAACTTTTGCTTCGATTTCCTCCTTTTTGTCCTATGTGATGAATGCGTGACCCCTCCCCCACGAAACCCTAATGCTATATAAAGAGCTTCAGCCACCACACTTCAACACATCCTCTTTGCAAACACCTCTCTTCTCTTCTTACACTTCTCTTTAGATTAGAAACCTAGATTAAGAGGAGAGAGCCTAGCCTCTCTTCTCTTGTCTAGAACATTTTCTTCTTCCTTTTGTCTTTAGTTCTTAGTTTATTTCTGTCTTTTCTACATCAAAACTTTAGCTTAGATCAATAAGAATTTCATCTTTGTAATCTACTTTATTTGGTTCAAGTATTGTGATTCATGGATCGACTATTCTATGCAAGAGATTTCTATTATTGTTGTCATTATCATTGTTGATCGTCATCTAGGTACTCCTATCTTATCTTTTGTTTAATGTCTTTATGTTTTCTATTTTTGATAGTTATTTTCCATCCATGTTATCTTAGTTTCATTTTAGCATCGTTATAATTGTCATTTCATTTCCTAGATTATCAATTTAGCGTCGTTATTATCGTCATATAAAGAGTCTTAAACTATTGTCAAAATCAAACAAACATGTCTATCCTAATTTTTATTATTAATGTCATCTTAGATTTAAATATTATCATGAGTGAGTAGTCACCTTTCTAGGGTGTAGGGTAGCCATGTGAGGTTAATTAAAAGATGAAAATTGGATAAAGAAATTGTGCCTTTAAAACGTTGTGTCTATGCATGTTTGGATTGTAACTGGAGTGTAAACTACTAAGGTTTACAAGTTTTGATGAATGCTTGACTAGGTTCACTTAAACTGAAAACAACTCTAGTAGAAATGGAGGCTGTTTTAGAGAGAATGGTTTATATTAACTAAAGTTCAAGGGATATGACTTAGAGAAACTCCCCTACAGCAAGGCACAAGAGAAGGGACTCAAAGACTAGTTTTGAGTAAGGTTTAAAGTGTTACTGTAACACCCGGAAATGTACCTTATTTTTATAATGAAAATATTTTACGAATACTTTTCAGTAATTTTAAGTTTTAATTTAGAATTTATTATTCCGAGTCGAATTTAGAATTTCCGAGTTCGTATTTGGAATTTCCGCGAGATTCCATGAGAA